>CABHPQ010001998.1:21188-80102 GCA_902168405.1 Peromyscus aztecus
ATCTATCTATCTATCTATCTATCTATCTATCTATCTATCTATCTATCATCTATTTATTTATTTGCCCATTCATTCATTCATTCATTATTTATTTATTTATTTGAGACAAGCTCCCTCACTAGTTTACAACTTACCAAACTGGTAAGTTCTTGCTGCCTGGCCTGCAAACCCCAGGTCAGCCCATGTCTCTGCTCCCTAATTCAAGAATTAGAAGCATATCACCCACAGCAGCTTTTTACATGTGGGTTCGGAGTTAAATCTCAGATCCTGATGACTGAAAGGCAACTACTTTACCAAGAGATTCATCTCCTTAGCACCCAATTCACATTTTAAATGTTAGCACAGCTTATTTTTATTTGTTTTTTCAAGAAATAAAGAAATATCACCACTAATATTTTCAGCCCACAGTGTAATACAATGCCTTTTGAATCTCAGTGTATCTGTCCCAGAGCAAAAACCACTGGTTTAGAAAGTGGATGCTTAGGCAACAAGGCTTTTTATTTCCTCCTTGCATTTCAGCAGAGTAGGCAAGATCTCCCTCACTCTTGTATTACACACTTTTTAACCCAATTATAGAAATTATGTCTCTTCTTGTTCTTTGTATATTTAGTGACACCTCATTAAGACCTTTTTCAATTCCACAACACATCTTATGTTTAAAAAGAGACAATTTAAAATTTTACCTTATCCCATGATAAGGCCAAATTGGTTCATTAAATAAATGAGGTAAGTTATTTAACTTCAGAAAAAAAAACAAACATCAGTGTACCAATGATATTGACATCTTAGAGCAATTCAGGCCTCCAGCTAGGTTTATTTGATAGACAGTTACCTGATGTTCTCTCTACAGCAATCTATCTATATGCTCAAGAGATGCAATGATTATTGTTTTACTACCATTATCTAAAGGAATAAAATATGAATACCATTTTATACATTCCTGCCCTCTAAGAACATTAATATTTAAACATTATTAAATATTCAATAGTTTAATTTCTCAGCTAGATATTTAAAAAAAATCACTGCTTCTTGGGCATGCAGAGCACTGAATAGAGAAGGGCTGAAATGGAATCATCTAAAAGCAGGGAAAATAATCTGAAATTAATCACTCCAGTTCTGCAATAATATCGCATAGAAGTGAAATGTAGTTAATTCAATTTCCTTTATGAGTGGCCATTTAATGGAGAAAATTGTCCAGCTGTCTAAAGGACAAACAAAGGAAAGATGACATCAAGCTCTAAGATACAAATGAGTGGAAATAAACATATGAAGACAAGGGAAAAGGACATTTCATCAGCAAGACCAAAGGAGATAAACTGCAGTCATTTCTCAGAGATGAAGAGTTCCAGATTTCAAAACTGAGAGGGTGGAGACAAATGGCCATCTCAGTTATCATTTTAATATTCTAACTTGTGAATCTTGAAAATGCATCCTTTTAAGAAATTAAGGTTCATCTAATATATAATAAATATTTATTAAATAAACATGGATGGGTGAATAAAAAAACTAATACATCATTTTGCAACACAGCTTGAAACTTGCATCATTTCCCTTTTCATGGTCTGGCATTGAAAGATTATACTAAGCATAATTCTTATGTGTTTTGAATTCAAAAAATACATTATAACATTTATACAATATGCTTAGTAGTAAAATTAGAACAAAGGTTGAGTTTTAAATTCATAAGTATAATAAGTATCCTCTATATAACATTTTATGAGTATTTTCGGAGTATTTGTGAATGTTATTGGATTAGTAATACTTCCTCATGCCCTAGGAGCAGGTTACTGATTATTTGTGCTATAATTTTTCCAATGATTAAAGTCATTGAACAATAATTATTTTTTACTTCAGAATGTTCTTTAGAGTAAAAAATTAAATAAAGTCCACCTATAATTACTATTAGTATTACAGTGGATTTTAAGGATATCTTATTTTGAGCATACAGGACCATGAATTCCTTCAAGATGTAGTTACAAACTGCTTTTTTTAACACTCTATTTTGAATATTCCTTCACTTACTTAATATTTTGTAAAAAATCTCAACTTTTAAAAATTGTATGCTATTTCATCTTGAAGTAATCCAACGTTTTCATGTGTGTGAATATCTCTAATCCCTGAGAGGGTGGAAATCTAAATCTACATATTTTAAATTTTTCTGTACATGTAATTTTTCTCCTGAAGTTCTTTGAAAACCTCTAAACTGTCAACTTTTACAGCAGGTCTGGGCTGTGGCTCCAGGGCTATTGCTATATGACAGAGATTTTTATTGGACTCTATTCTTCTGCACACTGGTTATTATTTCACGTTTTATCTCTAACATAGATGAACTAATTTCATTTTAAAACTAAGAAATATATTTTTTTACATATTTGCTGTCATTGCTTTTGATTTTACTCTCTTTTTTTGAGAAATAGTTATTGTGTACATACAAGTTTAATTACTTGCTATATTAAGGGTGGAAAGATATGTAAAGCCGATGAAGACAAGTTTCATAAACTTAGGAGAGGTAGCTTACATTTATATTTAGGCCACTGGAGTTCAGACATCCAATAAATTAGACTACTTTGTAACATAAATAAAACCTTTTGCCCCAAAATCAATGTATTAAACTTGGTTTCCAGAAATACGCAACTTCCTTTTAAATGTGATTTAATTTTTTAGTAGTAAACATTTTCTTTAGAAAACATATCCAAAATACTAAGCTTCATAACGTCTTCCTTCTATTGAACTTGCTTTGCAAATTTTGTTTTTTCTTCCTTTAATCTTTCTTTAGTATTCTCATTCACAAAATTATTTTGAAGGGCACTGAATGACCCAGTATCAAGTGGCTTAGATTCAAAAATGTTTATATTCTCCAAGCTATCTTTTACATGTTCATTGTCTATGTGTTTCAGACTTTCTTGGAATTCTGAACAGTTTTTGTCCTTTGAAAATGCTCCTGGTTCTGAAAAGTCTGATCATTTTCTTGATTCTTTTTTTTTTTTTTTTTTGGTTTTTCGAGACAGGGTTTCTCTGTGTAGCTTTGCGCCTTTCCTGGAGCTCACTTGGTAGCCCAGGCTGGCCTTGAACTCACAGAGATTCGCCTGGCTCTGCCTCCCGAGTGCTGGGATTAAAGGCGTGCGCCACCACCACCCGGCTCATTTTCTTGATTCTTGACTTTAAGTTGCATCCCCATACTACAAAAAAGAATAAGATAAAGATCTTGTTTTATTTAATATTTCTTTAAGTGTTCTGCTGGTAGTTTGTCTTTCTGAACTATTTGTGTGGGGTAATGGTGAATTCCCACGAATCTGAGGCATGTCTGGTAAAGTCTACACTGAATTTGATGGGCTTTCTGTCTTGGGGATGAACCCTTGATCTCCATCCTTCTCAGCGATGCCCACAATCAAGACTCAAGAGTTTACTCTTTGTATCCTTTTCTGATATTTCTATGGATTTCACAATCTTCAAGCAGTTTTAATAGTATAGCTATTTGCATAGAAGGGTGCAGCTGTTTTTTTAACACATATGTTCCGTTTGTTTCACCCAGCTTTTTATTTCTTTATTTTTTATTCCTTTTAAAATTTCTATTCATTATTATTTTAACTGTACAAATGTACGGGGTGCAATATAACAATTCAGTACATTATGTGGTAGGCAAAGATCAGAGCAGTAAAGTTAAATCATAATTCTAGTCAGTTGACTTTCAAGTCAACATAACAATGCCCCCCCTCTCCTGTATATACTTTGAAAAATAGTATTTGTGCTCTTCCAATTCCGGCCTAGTCCTTGTCTCTCAGTTGACATTTTACATTTCTCACTTGAACACAGTGAGAACAATCTCATTTTCTGCAACTTCTGCCTGAAAGATCACTTCCCAGGATCTGTAGGCATACCCCACATCATGCTTGCTCCCACCCTTGGAGCCCCTTCGTTTTCATCTACCATTGTTTATAACATTGGTTCTGCACACAGTAGGTGTTCACAACAGTGTGACTCCTGGTACATAACTGAAGGGTTTAAAGAACTTTTACAGTTTGTTTGGGGAGTGAGAGTACTTAAGGCTTCTTAGGTTCGCATTCTAATCCCTGTGCTAATTACTCCAAATGAAATAGTTTGGTCCGTGATATAGAAAAGTAACTTTTGTTCAGTACCAACTCTTCTAATACCATGTAGTGACTCTACTCTGGCTCAGTCCACCCTCTGTGCTTACAAATAGCCAAGAAATCCTTTAGGCATCGGATGATTCAATTGTCCATAGCCACATTGGATATTCTCAGAGTTCTCCCAGTTTTTAAGTCTCCTGTGTTATTGCCTGTGGCTGCAACATATAGTAATATGTTTAAGGAGTGTCTATATACATATACGCTACAAAGTGCTGGGACAGCCCTTCTTCAGATGTCGAGGTGACTGGTTGGCCTGGACACCATGGGAGAATGTGCAGGGTTGGAAAAGAGAAGAAATAACATTTTAGTCTCTTCTTCGCTCCTGTGTCATTGTAATTGTAACAACAGATTTCTCTCATACGTTTACTTGTTAACTGGCTTATGACTTTGCAACGACTTTGTCAAGTTCAGTAGTCAGTTCGTCATGGTTAGAATGATATCATATCCACAAGTTAATATGAAAATAATAAGTGACTCAGTATACATTTTTATAGTAGTATATTTTTACTTCACTTAAATTCTCACTGAAGAACGTGTTTGTCTCTGTTTATCCATTTACTTTCATCATCTTAACTAGTTTGCAATTGTTTTCAGAAAAGATCTGTTTGATTCTTTTACATAATTCAATTGTTATGTGATTAGGAATATGATATTTTGAAATTATTTTTGAACCTATTTTGTCTGTTAAAGAAATCGATTATTTTATTTATTTGTAATATGCTTCTTTAATAAACATTTAATATTTATAATTTATCTTTGGTGGGATTTCTTCATTTATACTTACTTAAGGACTTTGGGAACTTTCTTCTTTAACAGTGCTTTTATCACTGCTGACTGTTGCAATTACTAGCTGCTGCTCCCAGAACAATGCTGACACTAATAACAGTGCCACCAAGTCTTCTTTATGGTTTTAATGGAAATAACTTTTGTATTTCAAGGATAAGTATGATGTTGTCTGTTGGTTTCAATAGAGACCATTTAATATAAAGGTAACTTTTTCCTTCCATTAGTGTATTGCCACAATCTTGAAAATAAGAAATTATTGTTAGACACCATGAAATTTTCCTCCAGAATCTTTAGAAGATAGTATTTCTCTCTTATTGATTACATGCATTATAGAAAATCAGAGATTGCCTAACCCCAAACAATTTTTTTCTAAAATAAACATTATCTGGATATGTTATAATATTTTCTTTGTAAAAAAAAAAACCCTGAAATATAGTTACAAAATTCGTTTTAATTTCATGATGTTTTTCAAAGATTTAATAACCATAATAAGATAGTTTAATATATATTTTCAAGTTGTTTGAGGAGAGGTGACTTATACAGAATGATAATTTCCAATTATCTGAAAGCTATATTTTCTAAATTTTCTGCATTTAATGCTTTTGGAAATAACTATCCAATCTACTTTTAATAGATTTGGTCTAAGTCAAAAGAATAAACAGTTATACATTGCATTACTTTAGTCTATGCTACTTGAACAGACTTCTAGTTTGTGATGGTGATCCTGGGTTGTCAACTTTACTACATCTGTAATTAACTAAACCTCAAATGTCTAGGCACATCTATGGTTTTTTTTCCCTTAATTAAATCATTCGAAGTGAGAAGAAACACTCATTATTTGGACCTTGGAGGCTGGAAATCTACCTTTAATCTGGACCACACTATATCTTCTAGCAGTCTATATAAAGGATATGGAAGAAGGATGCTTTCTCTTTGTCTGCTTAATCTCACCCTTGCCAGCAAGTCCATTCATTCACAGGTATTAGAGCCTACTTCTTCAGGATTCTACCATATAAGGAAGCCTAGATGAAAAAGCTAGCCCTGCAAACTGAACAATACCTTCCATACATAGGCAGCCATTGTTGGATTAGCTGGACCATAGCCTGTAAATCATTCTAATAAATTCATATATATATAATTATTCTAATAAGTCCATATATATATATACATATAAAGAGGAAGATTCATTCTATAGGTTCTGCTATTATTGAGAACCCTGATTAATACATTTGTTAAATTCCTTTTAATTTGTTATTAGAATTGCAGATTACCGTTTCCCTATTAAAGGCAAAAACAGTAGCTCAAGCACTGTGCCTAGTACAAGCCATACCAGTAACAAGTTGAAATCCCTGTTAATAGAGCCCAGAATTCTTTTTGCATGCACCATTTTGTCTGATCCTTTTTATTTGCTTTGTGGGTAACATTAATTTATTCTGACAGTGCAGTTTAAGACTTATTTCCTGTGAGTTACTTGCAGTAAATATTTTGTCATATCATTTATCACATCGTATTGATCAAGTCCTCTCTGTGCACTCCTGACCCTCCCTTTCTTAGAACACCTACTTTAGAAGATATGAAACCACAAATTCTTTGTCTGGACCTCAAAGACTGGGGAGTAATTTCTTAGAGGTGTTATTGTCAAGGAGTGTATTTAGCCCCAGTCTCTATTGGAGAATAGAAGCTTAGCTTCCTATTGAAAGTACTTCTAAAAAAAAGAAAAGAAAGAAAAAGAAAGAAAGAAAGTACTTCTATGATCGCAAGCAGAGATGACTTGGTTCCATGAGCAGCTTTCACTAACATCTTCAGTGTGTTTACTTTATAATTTTTTTTTAAATATATTTTTGATGTACTCACACATAAGTGGATACTAGATGGAAAACAAAGGATAAACAGACAACAACCCATAACTCCAGAGAAGTTAGCTAACAAGGAAGGCTCAAAGAGGGACACATGGACCACCCTGGGAAGGGGAAATAGATGAGATCTCCATGAGTAAACTGGGGATGAAGTGGGACAATGGAGGGTAGAGGATAAGGGATGAGAATATAAGGGAATGTGATGGTTGAGCTGGAACATGGATGGAGGGGTAAAGCAATGAAAGAGATACCATGATAGAGGGAAATATCATGGGAATAGGGAAACCTAGTGCTAGGGAAGTTGCCAGGAATCCGCAAGGATGACTCCAGCTTGGACTACTAGAAATAGTTGAGAGAGTGCCTGAACTAAACTGGCTTAACCCAGACTTGTGAATACCCTGTCATCACAGAGCTTTTCTGCAAAGACTGATGGAAGCAGATGCAGAGATCCACAGCCAAACACCAAGCAGAGCTCCAGGAGTCCAGTCAAAGAGAGAGAAGAGGGGTTCTATGAGCAAGCGCATCAGGATCATGATAGGGAAATCTGCAGAGATAACAAAACCAAACTAGTGGGAACTCATGAAAGTTGGATCAATGTCTATGGAGCCTGCATGGGACTGGACTAGGCCCTATGCATGATGAGACAGTTGTGTAGCTTGATCTGCTTGGGGTCCCTCCTGGCAGTAGGATCAGAATCCATCCTTGGTGCATGAGCAGACTTTTTGGAGCCCAATACCTATGATGGGACACCTCGTTCAGCCATGAGGCAGGGGGAAGGGCTTGGACTTGCCTCTACTGGATGTGCCTCCCCATGGGAGGCACTGGCCTTCTTGTGAAAGGGAGTGGGGGTAAGTTGGGAGGGGGAGGCTGCAGGGGCAGGAGGAGGAAAGAAGGGAATCTTTGACTGGTGTGTAAAATGAATGAAAAAAAATTCTTTATTAAAAAAAAAAGAAACACACACACACACACACACACACACACACAAACAACCAAAGGGAATGAAATGTGACAGCCATATCATGTATCTTATCTATCAAAACAGTTTTTTTTAACATTTCTAAACTGAAAAAATATATATTTTTTGAAAATTAATTATTTTCATACAATATATTGTAATCATGGTTTCCTCATACCCAACTCCTCCCAAATCCTCTCCACCTCTTCACCCACCAGACTACATCCTTCTTTCTTTCTCTCTTTAGAAAACAAATAAAAACTAAAATATATGCAAATCAAGATTTTTTGAAAAGTGAGAAAGCATAAGAAGCACACACACAAACTAAATCAATAAATAAGGAAATACTATAAAATTCAAAATCTGAAGTCATAAGATACAAGTGAAAGACCAGTAACACAAAACAAATGCCCACATAATAAAGTCTACAGAAATACCATTGAGTTAAGCTTGTGTTGGCCATCTACTGATAGGCATGGGTCTTCTCTATAAGTGTGGGTTGGAGAAAATTATTATTATTATTATTATTATTATTATTATTATTATTATTATTTTGCAAAAAGGTGCCAATTGGAGATAGCATCTTGGTTAGGCATGGTAGCTCATATCCACTCCCACTTTTCAATTCTGGGATCCTTTCCAGCTTGGAGCTCTTTTAGACCTTGTCCATATTGCCAGTCTTTGTGAGTTCATATGTGTGTCAGTCCTGTTGTGTCTGGAAGAAATGGTTTCCTTGTTGTCATCCATTCCCTCTGGCTCTTAAAATATTTACATTTCCTCTTCTTCAAAGCTCCCTGAACCCTGAGGGGAGTGGTTGGTTAAGATATCCCATACAGAATTGACTGTTCCAAAATTTTTCTCTCTCTCCACATCTTGTTTTCTAAAAGCTTCCTTGAATTTAAAACATCCTTACCATTATCTCAGAAGTGTTGAATTTCATTTCTCTCTAATTCAAGAGCTTTGAAAAATATCTTAGCTAACTATTTAGTTCTATCAGAAAAACAATTTCAAATGTCTGTTTATAAAAGTAGAGGTCTCACTGTGAGGAGATAAAAAGGAATCCATAGGAAGCAGGAAACATGGGAAGATATTGAGAAAGAATGACACAATCTCAGATATCTTCTCCCATATACGGTATCTAGATTGAAGTATAAAGAATATGTAACAAAGGATAAGCAACTGGGGGGGGTATTTTCTGGGGAAGCCTGTTTCTCCCACTCTCAGCATTCCTTAGTTGTCTGTAGTTCTTTGTACAAGTTAAGTGATAAAATAAAAGGTAGACTTTTGAATCTACTCAGAAAAGAAAGAAGAGAGAATATGGATATGATAAGATAAAAGGTAGATTACTGAATCTACTTTTAAAAAGAAACTACTTGTTTTAATTAGGATAAGTAATGAAATTTTTTGTCTGAATTTGTCAAATGTTAATGGAGTGGACATTGTTAATGTATATAATGGAGTTTTGTGTCTGAATCTGTCAAATATTAATAGATTAGACATTATTAATGTAATTCCTGACTGTATATATTGTATATACTTACTGTATATAGTTTTTTCTTATATTAGTTATAACTTTTTTATTTTAGACAAAATAGGGGAAATGTGGTTGATATATTGTGTATCCTAATAAACTTACCTGAGGGTCAGAGAACAGAATAGCCACTAGATTTGACATAGAGGCCAGAAAATGGTGGCACACATACCTTTAATCCTATCACTTGGGAGGCAAAGATCTGTATGGATCTCTGTGAGCTCAAGGCCACACTAGGAAGAGAGCCAGGCATGGTGACACACACATTTAATCCCAGCACTTGAGATCTGATGTCTTTGCTTGGGATAGACACATGCCTTTAATCTCAGGAAGTGATAGCAGGAAACAGAAAGGTAGATAAGGCATGAGGACCATGAACTAGAGGCTTTTTAGGCTTTTTAAGCTTTTATGCTTTTTAGCAGCAGTTCAGTTGAGATCCATTCGGGTAAGAACTCAGAAGCTTTCAGTCTGAGGTTTCATGGAAACAGAATCAGATGAGGAGTTGTCGAGGTGAGGTTGACTGTAGCTTGTTCTGCTTCTCTGATCTTTCAGAATTAACCCCAATAGCTAGCACTGAGTTGTTTTTTTTTTAATTAATAAGACGATTTAAGATTTGTTCTACAGTTGAGACCTCATGAAGTATGTTTCTTGGACAAGGCCTGGTATTATTAAAGGAGTGATCTCATTCTGATTTCAAGCTACCCTACATGTTTTATGATTGTTGATAGATGAAATAACACCATTGGACTAATCATCTACAATAACAGATTAAATGAGCATTTCATTTGGAGCTGTTCCAGAAATACAGAGGCAATAGCATCCACACAAAGCTTTATTTTGGAAAAATATTTGTTCCCATCTCCCAATATTCTGCAATCCTCAGATGTCAGAAGAGCAGCCTTTCCTTTAGTAGTTGAAATCGATGACTTAGCATTTGGGAAAAGTGGGCATTAATGAATGTCTTTGCAAGATCCTTCCTTTAAAATGCTCTTTTCTTCCAATGACAAAATAGCTGGATTTGTAGGATGCCAAGAGTACTGTCTTCTTCCCACCTTCAGACCTCTTCTCTTTTCCCCAGGCACCTAACCCTGAGTCCATTCTCCACAGCATACGTCATTTTACAATTTTCCAATGACTGATGCTGTGGTTTGAGAAAGAAACGTCCCCTCAAAGAATCATGTGTTAGAAGACTGACAATGAGCTGAATGGATATGAGAAGTGATTGAGTCTTGCAAGCTCTAACCTCGTCAATGGATTAATCCTTTAATGGGTTTGTAGAAATAAGGTATTATTGGGAGGTGGTAGAAAGTAGGAGGTATAACTAGATGAAAGAAGAAGCTGACTAGAGACATGTCTTTGAAGGGTAGAACTTGTTTTAGCCCCTCCCTATCTCTCCTCTTTTCTTGGTCTGATCACAGACCCACAATGATGAAACCAAGTGTCCACAGACTGAGACCTTTGGAATTTTGAGCCAAAATAAATCTCTTCTCCTTTTAAATTGTTACTCTTAAAATATTTGAGGGTAGTTTGCCAACATTGTAAAAAGCCAACAATACTGCATAGCATATTTTTTTGCATGAAATATTTCAAGGCATAATGGAAAAGGTATTTTCCATATAATATATACATATATACATGCATTTATGTATATACATATATAAATATACATATAAATATACACACACACACACATATATATATATATATATATATGAGTATAGCCAGGCTTGATGATGCACAGCTTTAATCCCAGCACATGGAAGGTAGAGGCAGGTAGATCTCTGAGAGTTCAAGGACAGCCTGGTTTACAAAATGAGTTTCAGGACAGCCAATCCTACACAGAGTAACCCTATTTCAAAAAACCAATCAATATTACATATATATGTATAAGAAGTCAAAATAGAATATTATTATATTGTTTAATATTCTTTTAACAATGAGAATGCTATAAGCTGATGGAGTCAAATTGGAACAGAAAGTTTTTGAGATTAAAAAAAATTGTTGGCTGATACCATAGTTTCTTTTCATAGTAATTACATTTTCCTTAAATAAGTTTCTTCATATTTTAGAGAAAATATTCATGGAATATAAGATAACTTCCATATATTTTTATAAAGAACCAAGGATGTAATGTTTGTTTAACACATTTTGATTATCCTCCACAAATTGTAGTAATGTGATGATGGTGACATTGTTGAGAATGAAAAGTTACCTCATTGAGTTACTTCCATGTTATCAATATTTTAAAGTCAGATTATAAATCATTTATTTTATACTTAACATAATATATACTTATTTAATATAGACTGTTTAACTGGACAGAAACTTTTATATATTTAGACTACCCTTCCATCATGTTTTAAATTTTGTTTTTCTCTCCTACTCATCTCTTTATAATTAATAGGTGCTTCTTTAAATTTTTCTCCTAAGTGCCTAAAATAACTTGGATACAGATTATGGTACAGCTGAACTATCTAGTAAGGTTTAGCAATGTCAGAACTGTCTTTTCACCATTTCTCCTGGAGACTGGGATTCCAGTCCTGGCTCTTGTACCATGTAATGATTTGTCCTTGAGCAAATGATAACCTGTCTGGCCTTAGCACCTTCATTTGTAAAATGAGACTGCCTGAGATTCCCTTCTAAATCTCTTTTTGGTTCTACAAGGATTATGATTAGGATCTGTCAGTCTCAGAAACATCATACTGCTGCGGTTACTAAGTTCATTTGCATTCAAAATCGATCAATGCATCATTTGATATTTCTCTGTTGATGACCTTCAGATCAATCTGAATGAGTACTAGCTATTAGTAGAAAGAAACTCCCCAGGATTGTGCAGGTAATAAACTTGTAGTTTAACCCACACACTCATTAACACAGTGTTCCAGGGCATTCAATAACAGCATTTATTTAGATACCTCGATCCTATCTTTGTGGATATCACATTGGTTAATACTGACATGAATGGCCATCATTATCCTCACCAATTACTATCATTTATAATCACAATAGTTGCACATGCTATTACAGGATATCCATAAATTATGTAGCCTTTGCTATAAGAAAAAAAAGCCCACAACAATAAAGTAGTTCTCTATCTTTATTTCAATTATATTTTTGTTTATATTTTATGGGACAATTAATTATTATTAAAGAATATTATGAGGTGGGATATTTTATTCTCCTACTTCATTTTATTAGTTGTATTAGATGAAATTCTTGCTGTGGAATTGTATAGATTTTTTTTCTCAGCAATTTCTTTCTACTCATTTCTCCTCCAGAGTTATAATTCTAGACTTTATTAACTTGGTCTCAAGTAGTCTCAATAAGATGTTTTAAAAGACATTTAATAGATTCTAATCTTTTTTTATAATTTAGACTTCTTTATAGCACTTGATGTCAGATTCTTTATAAATGTTTCAGTAATAACAATCCCATAGACAATATCTTACATATCTAACAGAATTAATTTAAAATTTGGAGTTCTATTTCCTTTATCTCATAACACTATAATTTGATCATTGTATTTGCAATTACATTTTCAGCCTTTAATGTAGTGATCAATGTATGACCTGAGGCTATTAGTTAACAACTTGCCAAAAACTATACCTGGGCAGGTGGCAACACTGATCATTACTTCAATTTGCAAGCCCCCCCCCCCCCCCGGAACTTTCCAATGAAGACCTGGAGAGCCCCAGAGGAGTCAGGACAGGCCACAGCAGTCTCCTGCTCCTGCTGGAAACACACTTGCTTTCTCTCCCATATCAATTTTCCAAGGGTCTTGCCTTTTCTGTAATGACTTCACATCTTTTTTAAAACAAATTCTGTTTTCTCTGACACATCCTGGATCAAGGCAAGATATATTTCCAATTAGATGACTTGTGTCTTACCAACCTGAGTTCCTCTTTCTCAATAATATTGGTAATATATGCCTGTCATTCCTGCCAAAACTTTTCTCTCATTTTTGAGTTCTGCCTATTCCTTTGTTCCTAGAAATACCAGTGACACCATAGAAAGCATTATAATTTATTGTTTTTATTTTAATTTTTGAAAAAAATATGTAAATGTTCTACATGGTTGATTTTTTCTTTGTAAGTAAAACCTCCGGATCTTATTTTCACAGTTAATGGCACCACAACGCAGATAACACAGGTTTGCTTTTAAATTCAACACGATGCAACATCCATTCTGTGATTGAAGCTCTCATATAGCTCTTGGTAAGCACTCGGTTAAGTGTTCTGAGCCACTGTACCTTAACTTTTAACTCTTTATTTACTTGCATTTAAATAAATGACATTTTTGAATTTTGGTTGCTAGGTAGTAGGTTTTCGTATGGCTTTTTCATGCCAGCTCTGTTTTGTTTATCTCTTTCCTTCCTGCCCCACTACCTCTCCTTTCCCCTTACTCACCCTGTCCCTGGTTAAACACTTCTACTCCAAGTGTCTTGTTTCTCTGCCTTCAGAAAACCTAGTGATCACTCCCATCACTTCAGGCATCCTCTTTCCAATGCCCACTTTCTAGCTTCCTAACTTTTATAGGTACTCCATGTTGAAGATACTCTGTGTAGCTTTAAACTTGAGATCTACCTCTATGCAGTGTTTATTTCTCTGCCTGCACCACCTTATTCAGTGTAATTGTTTATATCTTCATCCATTTTCCTGCAGCTTTCACTTTTCAACAAAATCAAATTCCACTCCTTATCAATTCATTGGTTAATAGATATGTAGGCTGACTCTATTTCCTAGCTGTTGTGAATAAAACAGCTATATGTAGGTATTTCTGTAGTAGGATATGGAGTACTTTATGTATATTCCACAGTTTGGAATAGCTGAATCATAGTAGATCTACTTTTAAGTTTTTTTTTTCTATAATGAATCTCCATAATGATTTCCATAGTGGTTGCACAGGTTTGCATTCCCATCAATAGTTAATGAATATTCCCATTCACCCACATTCTGAACATCATTCATTATCACTAAATTTCTTAATGATAGACTTTCTGATGTGTAAAATTGAATCTCAAAAAAAGATTTAATTTGCATTTCCTTGGTGGCTGATGAAGCTGAATAATTTTATGTTTACATTTGTCAATTTTTGTCCATACTCCCCCAGTGACTACAGTACTATTTAGAAAGTTCTTAGTGACCACAGTACTATTTAGAAAGTTCTTATTATTCTTATGTGTTGTAGCATATACTCTACCCTCTCTTCTAGTAGTTTCAAGGACTTGGGTTTTATTAAGTTCTTTGATCGATGTAGACTTGACTTTTGTGCGGGATGAGGGATAAGGATACACTCTCATTCTTCTACAGGTTGACATCCAGTTTATCCAACAACAATTCTTGAAGATGCTGTTTTTCCTCTAGAGCGTATTTTTTACTTCTTTGTCAATACTCAGATTGCTCTAGTTTCATGGATTTATGTCTGATTCTTTTTTTTTAATTCATTGTTCTTCATATCTATTTTTGTGTCAGTGGCATATTGGCTTTATTACTATAGCTCTGTAGGGCTATATGGTATGGCTATTTTAATTTTCTGTGTTCCTTAGATAAGAGCACATTTCTTAAGAACAGATTTCTAAGTAGAAATGATAGGTGAATGCAAAAGATTAACTGAAGATATTTGATTGATATTTTTGTTAATTGAACATTCTTTTTTTATCTCTCATGCTCTGGCCTAAAACCTAAAAGACATTTTTCTTTATCCAGCTCACTTGTTTGAATTTTATTTCCAACAGTCATATAATTTGTAACTCATTTTGGCTTCCATATCATCAATTTAGTAGAGCCATTTTGTGAACACATTCATTCACACTAATTCTTCAGTCCTTGCAACAACTGACTTAGTTGCCTTCCTTATTTGAATATTATATTGAATGCACACGTTCCTATCAGCTCTCTAATCAGTTCATTACCCAACAGAGAATCAAGTTTCCTTGAAATTATCTCTAACAATATTTCTCACCTCTGCTTTACTCAGGTCTGTCTTCTTTTTTATCTCCTTGAACACTCACTCAAACAAGATGTCATTTTTATATTACTCTGTCTGCATTGCTGCATGCTCCTTATTCTTCACAGAAAATCTGTACCACTGTTAGCCTTCACATTCATGAAGCTATTCTCTTTACAATGACCCATGTATGTCACTCTCTTGTGTGCCCCCCTCCAGCTCTTAGAATATAGCTCTCTTTAAATAGACTTATCATCCTGACCAGGCAGCAAGCCCTCCTGCATGTGATTCACTGAAGCTACCTCCATACTAGCTGAAGATCAATAAAGGTTTACACATCCAAAACACTTTTGGATTGAAATATCCAATAGCTACTTTGTATTATATCTTGACTGTCTACAATATCAAGACGTCAGCTTCTTAAAATTAATATGTCTGGTTTTCTCCTAACTCGAAACACAGTATAAAACTCTTTTCATAGAATACAAGTAATGATCTCTATTATTATTCAAATTATACTGAATATCATTACTATTTAGAAATATTTGACCAACTGTTATAAGAGAATGTAAAGTCACTGAATTCTTAAATTTTCAGAACACAATTATATCATTTTTTTTCATTTGTCAGAAAATTAGAATAATACAATGATACTAAGTAATCATCATAATTATGATCAATCATTTACATAATCATATAATTATTCTCTCATTCTTACACATTTACATTTAATAGTTTAATCCAATGTTGTAATGTTTTAGTGTTGAGTAAACATGATAAACATAAATTTGATTCTGATTGTTAACTTAGAATAGATTCCTAAAATGTAGAACATAGTTAAAAGGGAAATAATTTACCTAAGAATTTCACCATTGCTAATGTGCATGGGTTAACATTTACTTTCAATTTTTTCTTTCACTTTATTAGGCATGTTCCTTTTAAATTTGTTCACTTTTAAGAACATTTATTGAGTAAGAATGGCTGTAGGTAGACAGAGAGACAGACAGATAGATAATGGATAGATAGACTGATAGATGATAGACATATAAAGAGATGATAGAGATAGAGAGATGATAGGTAAGTAGGTGGATGAATGGATAGATAGATAGATAGATAGATAGATAGATAGATAGATAGATAGTAGGTAGAGCATTAGTCTGTTTTCTATTCCCGTGAGAGAATACTGTGGTCAAAAGAAATTTGAGAAGAGAGGGTTTTATTTTCCTTATGCATCCTGATCAGAGTCCATCCCGAAGCAAAGTCAGGACTTGGAACCTGGAGGCAGGAGCTGATGTGGAGGCTGTGAGAAAAGGCTGTTTACTGGCTTGCTCACCGGCTTGCTCACCTTTGCTTGTTCAGCATGCTTTCTTTGGTGACTCAGAACTACCTGCCCTGAGGTGGCACTGCCCACAGTAGAATAGGCCATCCCATTAAATCATTAATCAAGAAGATGCTCTGTAGAACTGAAAACAGGCTTGAGGTTCTGGCTCTCTCCTGAAATTGTGTCATTTGATTTCAGGAATAAAAGCACATAAATGTCAAAATTCACTTAATAATATAGAACATCATAAGGGCATACCACTGTCCTACAGCAGTCTTGTGAACCTGCCATGTGGCTGACTATGCCCTATCTTTTTTCAAGTACACACCAGAAAGAGCATAGGATAACTGATGAAGATAGCCGAAAAATAAAATATAATTAAAAACAAATGGAAGGAGACCCCTGGATGAAGCAGTGGATAATTGATCTGCTGGCTGGGATGATGTATAAATTTACTTTTCTTCTTGCTGGTGGCAAACTATCTAACGAGAAGTTACTTTGAAGAGAAAGCTTATTTTTTTTTGGCTTATTGTTCAAAGGTCCATCACGGAGGGGAAGTCACTGCTCCAGTAGTGGGAGGCTAGCATTGCATCTGCAGTTAGGAAGCAGAACCTAAGTAGGAGGCAAAGTCCAGCTACACAACCTCAAGGCCTGCCCCCTTTCTCCAGTAAGGCTCCACCTTACAAATTCCCCAGAACCTTCCCAATTTGCACCACCAACTGCGGAACAAATATTCAAACATAGGAGCTTTTGCGGGATATTTCACATTCACTATAGCAGGTAAAGAAAGAGATAAAGGGTCAAATGAAATTGGCTCTGAGATTAGCTTACAGGAGGGCTGTGCCTGCCAAGCGCAAGACAGAAGGAGTCCTATGCTTTCTCACTATCATTTCCCTTTGCCTTGTATTTCTGAGCTCTGGCTTCTCCTCTGGCCTTTATTCTTTTCCTAAGTCAGTTTCACCCATTAGTTCACTTCAGATTTTCTGATCTGCTGCTTGACCTTGTGAAGTCTATTCAGTTTCTTTAAATTCTTCAGCAACAATATCAGATTTGCATTTCTATTTCTGGAGATCAGGGGAGAACTTCCAGATTCCCCCACAGTTCTTCAGATCATCTCTGTCTTACCACATTTATAATCAAACTTTTGTCTCAGAATACCTATCATTTCTCTGACACACTGGAAGTGTTCTGTACATGAAGAAAAGTTTGCAAGGAATTTATTTTTTATTTATAAAATGAAATAAAACTATAATTTGAGAGAATGACTTGACCTATCTTTACAGATTTATTCCTTTAACTAGAGTCATAAAAGACCAAATTTGCATTGTTTTTTTTTCTTTTATGTAACATTTTTGACAAGGTTGGATTTTTATTAATCTCAGTTTTCAAGTAACTGTCTCAGAGCTTTTGGAAGAACCCAGAAAGATACTTCTGAGATTTGAAATGATTGTATTTGCATTAATTTGAATGCTGTCAGCAATTTTAAACTCATGCTTTATTTTATACCTATCTCTTGGAGTTCCTCAGATGTAATCTTCCATGAGAGACTGTGACCTGAACTTAGTCACCCTTGATGGTCAGCTCATCCTACCATTCTATGTCTCCACCCACTTTCTGTTGACTAAAAGACTAGCTAGGCTCTGAGCCCCTCAAATGATTGAAAATCTCTGTGTACCTGACTGTAGTCAGGCTTAATCCAAAGGGCTGGACTATAGTGTATGTTTCTAAGCTTGGTTTCCATGCTGCTGACTTCCAGTACTAGCCCTTGCTTGTAGCAGCAGAATTCTGCTGATGCTCTGCTTAGACCTGACCTCTGCTAACCCAGATCTGGCTACTGACAATCCCAGTCACTAAATAACTGAAACAACAATAATAACAACAGCAAAACAAAAGGACAGAAACCTTCCTCATCAGGCCTCTCTTGATCATAAAATTTCAGAAAATCTCCAATAATTATTCACTTGCTCAATATCATGTGTGTGGGGGGGTGTGTGTCATGCTTATAACACAATAAGGATTCTTTATATCTATGCAAGAATGTGAGTTTCATCTTTCTCCTGTGATCACTTATACCTTTACCTGACTGTCTTGCTAGTTATTTTATTATTATAGTCTAAACTAGTAACACAGACATAGCAAATACTAACTATGGTCATTCAATGAGAAACGCCTGTGCCTTCTCAATTTGTTCATTCATGCTCGGTGTTAATCAACTTACCCTTGATTTACTGAGAGTTTTAAGTGAACCCAGACATTCATGTGGCTCTCATGCTTCTGTTTCTAGTGCCTGCCCTGAGTATCCATGCTCTAACACCACACTGCTTTTTCTGAAGTGAACACATGATAACAGAATAGAAATCAATTGTAGGCAATAGCTGGTACCACAGTTCAACTCAAACAGAAAATCTGTGAGTAGGACTTACGTCCTGTCATGAAATAAATGCCACAATTCAGCAGCTGTCCTGGCTTTGAACTTTGAAGCATTTTAGCCAGTATACTATTTGTACCCTCTCCAAACCTGTGATATATTAGCAACTCGAGCCTTCAACACACATTTACCTTTTGACTCGATTTTGCCACCCAATAGAAATGAGACCAGCCAGTGTTCATTTACATATTTACTGCATTAGTTACTGTTATCATCACTGTAACCAAACATGGGCACTAAAGCAACCTAAGAGAAGAAGGCTGTATTTGAGCTTACAGTTAGGGTTAGGGGTGGAGTTAGGGACAGGGTTAAACAATTTCTTAGACACATATAGTAGTAGGGTTATAAAGCAACAACCGTTCATATTTCTTCCATAGTCAGGAAGCAGAATACTGGTGCTCTGCTCCTTCTCTTTTTAATTTTTCCCATTTTATTCAATACATGGGATGGTGTTTTGTAGGTGCTCAGTTAATTTTCCCTGAAAACACCTTCACAGACACACCCAAAGTGTAGCTCCTTAGTGTCCTAAGCTATTCAATCAACTGTAATCAGCTCTCACACTTACTGAGCACCAAACTATAGCCCTGACATCCATATAAAATACATGGCCAGACAGTCATCCCAATTCTTGGTTATACTGTGTTTGCTTAGAGCCAAGTGTTTCACCAAGTGTTAAGTCCTTTGACTTGCCTCAAACCCAGACATGCCATCTAGTTCTTGCCAGAACTCTCAAGAAGCAATTTTTTTTTCCAATTTGGCTACTTGACTCCAAACAAAAGACACAATAGTGTAACCACCTGCCTATCTTGGCCCTTCTTAACACTGCTTTTCCTTTTCCCAAGCAGAGTCCCTGTCAACACATCATCCCAGGACAAAACAAGGATGTCAGGGACCTTCAGCTCTGTGGTTCTGATGCCAAGATTTCTGTTTTCAAAAGTGAGACACTGAGCCAAGAAAGAGTCTTAATAGCTGCCCTACAAATCATCAGTTGTATTATCTAAAAGAGGTTACCACAAGGTTCTGGTAGACTGTTAGATCTACCACACGCACACACACACACACAACTATCCCTGTCATTATGTATGCATCACTGTCCATTCTGAATATTAGAGGTCTCTTAGGTGTTGGTAGGAGAGGATTGTTATTAAGAACCTCTAATTACAACCATTTTGTAAATATTTATTTGCTCAAACTGGAAAAAATCTTTCTCACTCATGAAGCATTTAGGAACCCCAATTTTGTGGGGTTTTTTTCTACCCTAGTTCATAAAATCATAAGAACCCACATTGTACCTGTGCTAATGTATATAGGCTTTTGAAACTAGATAGATCAGTTCTTTCTAAGTACAGAACTGAGACTTACTATTAGTTCTGGCATTTTTCAGCTCTCATAATAATTAATTTGTTACCATTGTTAGAGATACATTTTTTCCAAAATAGAGGTTCTAAGGACATGAGAGAAATCCTGAGAAAATTTACTGACCTGACCTAAACTTCTTAATATGAATTTGTGTATCCAAAGCAATTTAAGATCTCTACCTCTAAACTCCCAGAATAAGACAGGAAGTCTTGAAATAAGACTCGTTAATACATTTACATGAATCAGATAGAAGAATATCACAGGACATGGTAGAAAGCTACTGAATATTAAAGTCAAGGGTCCACAAAGCCATGTCTATAATGTGAGATTGTCATAGGCTTCTAAACCACCTCAATAGACCCTGGGTTAGCTAAGATAAAGAGGATCAGAAATCCATAATGAGCCTGTGTCAAGACATGAGGGAGTTATATATTTTTCTTTTTCATACTTTAACTTTACAGATATATGTTCTGTATTTAATATGTTTGTAATTATCTGAGGATAATTTTGAGATCCCATAGAATATAGCTGTCTACTGTCTTTCTATTCAATTTTGATCTATTTCCTGATATGGACCTTCCAAATGAGAATATTTCTGTTAAACAAAGGATGTAGCTAGCTTAAAAAATTGGTTAAAATAATCTGGTAGTGACAAAGAAAATAAGCAGAAAAACCATGAATGTAAAGTTGAACTGCATTTAAAATTATATTTTCTTTTGAATTGTTAGTAAATTTCCACATATCTTTGAAAGCCTTACTTTATTACCTTTCATTATGAGGTTCCCACATGTCTCCAAGCCAATAAAATGTGACTGATTTTCATTTTCTTACTAATTTATAAAATCTTATTCAAATTAAAAGGTTCTAATCAATCAATCAATGAATTCTCTGTAAGTAAGGTTATAAGTACATACCTCAATATAGTAGCAACTGATATGTTTTTGAACACTGTATGTTAATGTCATGGATGCAAAAAGAATCTAAATTCATCTATCTCCCAAAGAGTACTCAGATGTTAGTATTATTCTGTTTCAGATCACATAAACTATAAACTCATAGAACTGTGATGAATGAGTTATATCATAAAAGCACTGTGATTCACAATTAATTAATTTGATTTGCATCTTCCTGAATCTTAAAATGTCTATTAAAACACTTTAGTCTTCAAAGTTTTTGTTTTCCATGGGGGCATGTTTATAGAGTTCCCTTGATACCTCACTTCTCAATTTAAAAATGAGTTATTTTCTTTTTAAAAACAGTGTTTGGTCTTTAAATCTTTAGCAAGAATACCAAGATGCCCATGACTGGCTCTTCCCACAATGTTGCTTCTTTGTTACATAAGAGCAAAGGCAACATGTACCTCATAAGAGCTCAGCAGGGCTTCTTCCAGGCTGTGGAGAGATCTGGACCACATTTTTTGTTGCCTCTTTACTTTCTTTCTTTCTTTTATTTTTCTTAAATTTATTTATTTATTTACTTTGTATCCCAGCTGGAGTTTCCCCCTTCCTCCTCTCTGCCCAGTCCCCACACCCCTCCCCTCTGTTTCCACCCCCCAGTCAACGCCTCCATTTGTGTTTAGGAAAGGTCCTCTATACTGTCTAAACAGTGAAGACACATAATAGAGGTCTAATTCTAAGCCACCTTTCTCTGGTTTCTTCAAACTGTGAGACAATAGCACATCTATTTTTAAAGCCATGTAAACATGAATGGCTCATGTATTTTAGGCCTTGTTTAAATGGAGCCTTTTTAAGGCTATCCAAGGGGACTTTTTAAGAGATTCACATATTGTCATTGTCTTAAAGTTTTGTGAGAACACATCTGACCCCTTAAATCATCTTCAGTATGCCCTTAGTTAAATAAAACATGATAATCAGTGAGAGAGAGCAAGGTGAATTAATAAAAGATAAAATGTAATGTGCCTTCTGAGTTTCTTTTCCTGTGGCCAGGATAAGACACTGGCAACCCCAACTTAAGGAATAGGGTCCATTCTGCTCACAACTCAAGTCTCAGTCCATTGTGATGAGGAAGTAACAGTGGCCAGAAGAGAGCTGCTTGCATCACTCAACAGAGAGTCAAGAAGCAACTATCAAGGAATGCATACTCCCCTTCTTCATTTATACAGCTCCAGAGTTCACTTAGGGAATAGTGTCACCCATATGTGGGGTCCTCCCACTACAATTGACATAAAATAATCCCCCAAAGACATGCCCTGAAGCCCTGCTGCCCAGGTGATTCTAGATGTTATCAAGTTGACAGTTAACACCGTCTATCCCAAGAACAAAGGGGTAAAATTTAAGAGACTAGAAAGGAAAGACTAGTTGTTCAATAATTTAATAACTTCCAATATTAGGCAGTATCATCCATATTTTTCTCCTTACCAAGATGACTATTTTTATTTAAGATATTATATTACCCTTCACTCATTGAATGCTAAAAAGACTTCACAATTTAGGAAGCCAAAGCATGAAATATACATCCATTATAGGGAGCACATACTGATGAGTGTATTGATTAACAATATTTGAATCAATTAAGACTGTAAATACTTGAGTTGGGTCAGGAAATATAATGTATACAACCATATTGTGTAAGGTACTATAATAATCCAAGGAAGTTGTTAAGAATTCATAAACTTTTTTCACAATTAAAGAATGTATCCTTTATCAGTTTTGCTAAAGTCCTCCATAAGTCCATACATATTGAAAGAAAACAAAGGTTGAAGTATGGAAGATCTGTCAGATATTCTCTTGAAGCCTAAGTTAATTTTCTATTTCTAATTCACCATTGACCATAGAGTTAGCCATTTGAATAACTTTAATAACATTTTTTCTTCCATTTTGTTACACGCTTCTAATGAATATTGAAGAATTTGGGGGTGATATAAGAAACTCTAATTTCCTTAGTCAACTTTTCATATCTGCAGTCTGGTGTTCCTGTTGCAACTGACACAAGTGATATGCATTCTGTCACTAAAGCAGCATCAATGCTAAGAAGCATTTTAGAATATTGATCCCTAGCAGTTTCATATAAACCAAAGTCATTCTTTATTGTTCATTATCAACCATTGCTAAAAAAAACAAGTACAGGTCCTAAATTTCAGGCTGTTATGTAACAGCTGAGGCTGTTGATGCTGTCATTACAATGTTGAATGCTTTCAGCATGGGACTTCATAATTGTGGAGAGGAGGGAGGAGAATCTGCACAGAAACCTCACCACTATTTCAAAGAACAGGGAAGATTTGGAAGGCAGGGATTCTCTGAGGAAGATGTTCTGTTCATGGAGCCACATGGCATCAGTAGACACATGGATCTCTTTCCCTAAACATTCTGCATTGATTCCAGCTGCTTCCTAATTGCTCGGTGACTGAAAAACACCCCTGAATGAGCTACATTTGTCTCTCCAAAGTAAACAAGCACTTCTCACCCAGCGTAACACCAGTGCCAATTGATGCTTCCTGGGAAGAAAATGCCCTGATTGGTTCTGGAATGTCTAGATGTCTGTGGTTATTGTAGAATCTCTGGTTGAAGTTATTGAAAAGAAGTAAACAGACCTTTGGTGTTATTTTTAATAACAACAATAGTAGCAGCAGTGCTTGTAATAGCCACTTGCAGAAAATCTGTTACAGAGTGTTCAAAAGCTTCAAACATAGAACCAACATGAGTTGCAGAGAGATAGCTCTATCTGTAAACGTTATAAATATCCTTAAAATTAGAATTATTTTTACCAAAAGAGCAGTATTATAAACATAAGGTTTTTGTTTGCTTGTGTACCCTCTACTGTCTGAATTTAGGAACATGAAGAAGTCTGTATTTGTAATGAAATCTTGTTCCCATTGTTTAATTCTGTAAATGAAATCCATTGCTCTTTTGAGAAAGAATGTCATTCTTTATGAAGTGAAAGAAGGAAAATTAAACTGTTTTCATTATGCATGAAAAGGATAACACTGACATCTTTAATGATCATTGTGAAATAGGACTTAATTATCATCAACAGGATGATCAGGTTAGACCAGCTTAATGATGACATAGAAAAGATTTAAATAAGCAAGTAGATAATATTTTAAAAGTAAATAATATTTAATTATTTGTCTTCCAGTTATCATTTTCTAGGGATGTGGTAATTTCAGTAGGACTCAAATCTTATTTTTCTGATTATGTCACAGTTCATTTAAATTGGAAAAATCATTTGTACATATGAATTTCTACATTGTATATAAAACATAAAATATTTTAAGAATGCTTATTGATGTGGAGTACCCATACATATGTGATGAACTAAAGGCAGTTTAAAAGTTAAAACAGACTGGCATGGCCATTATATTATAATAAGGAGGTTAATTAAGAAAATAACACTTCTATTTGTTTTGTTTTGGCTTTTTGTATGTTTTATATTCGAGACAATTTCTTATATGTAGCACTGGCTGGCCCAGAACTCACTATGTAGATCAGGCTGGCCAGGAACATAAGGGAATTCTCCAGCTTTTACTTCCTGAGTGCTGGGATTAAAGGCATACTCCACCACAGTAGCCTTAAAATACCACTTCTACATGTATATAATCTAACACCAGAGCACTCAAACATATACAGGAAGTGTAATAGGCCTAAAGGGAGAGAGACAGAGTCTAGTATAATAATAGTTGAGGACATTTATCTCCCTATTGTCAGTAAAGGACAGATCATCTACATAGAAATTCAACAAAGAAAGAAAAAGAGTTAAATTGCATTCAAAAATGGTCATATAGTATTCCTGTGTTAGAGAATATATATACATACACACACACACACACACACACACACACACACACACACACACACACAAATTTTTATATGGAATTTATTAGAATGGCTTACAGGCTTTGGTCCAGCTAATCCAACAGTGATGTCTATGAATGAAAGGTCTGAGAATCCAGTAGTTGTTCATTTCCCAAGGCTAGATGTCTCAGCTGGTCTTCAGTAAGTCCTGAAATCCCAATGTAATCTCTAATGCCAATTAAGGAAGGGAATTGCTAGCAAGATGAGTGCAAGAAACAAGAATTAAAGCTTCCTAGCCTTCCAGCAGAAGATGTAGCCCATTTTAGAGGTGGGTATTCCCACCTCAAAAGATTTAGATTACAGGTATGTCTTCTCAACTCAAAGATCCAGATTAGAAATGGATCTTCCCACTTCAAATCAAGCAACAATTCGTCACATGTATGCCCCTCAATTTTGGGGTTTTAGTTAATTCCACATCCAGTCAAATTGACACCCGAGAATAGCTACCACACCATTCAACCACTATTTAATACACATCTTCTTATTAGTACTGGAGTATTCTCCAGGATTGTTCACACGATAGAATAAAAGCAAGTTTCAACAAATTTTAGAAAACTGAACTCATATCAAGTTATCTTTTCTAGCCACAGCATAGTAAAGATAGAAATCAAATAACTTTTGCTTCAACAAACAAAGGATCAAAGAAGAAATCAATAAGGGAATTTTAAAACATCTTTTTTTTTCCTTTCTTTTTTTGATTAAAATATTTTTAAGACTAATAAAATGTAGATATATCAAAATATATGTAGAATGTAGCATAAACAGAAGTTTCTAATAGGGAAATCCTAAATAGAAATCTCAAATTAAAAAAAAAATTCTAGTACACTCTGTCAGTGATTAGAAATAGACCAAATAAAATGCCAAATTAATGGACACATTAGACATTAGAGAACAATGAAATGAAATAGAGACTAAAATACTGTGTCAAATATCAATGAAACAAATAAAGTTTATTTAAAAAAGAGTTAAAAATAAAGAAACCTTCAGCTCATTCAAGAAAGAAAAATGACTTAAAACCTAAAGGAAATAGAGACATTGCATATGATATCACAGACATATAAATAGAAATTAGAGATTATAAGGAATAATAATAGCCCTGGCCAAGAAATTAGGTAGGCAATCTTCACTCTCCCTCTTGTCCTTCAGTTCAACTCCCCAGTTTAATCTTCAGCCCTGTAGCAGACCACCTGCTGGGATCTCTCATTCTTCTCTGCCTCCAGAGGAAGGGTCCAGAGGGGACTAAGGAAAGGAATACAGATAGGGACTGGTGAAACTAAGGGTCATTTGTGGGATTGTAAGGAAACTCAATAGAGTAGAAGTGTCCTGAACTACAACATACATGACAGAGATCTAAATGCAATCATCAAGTTATAAGGTATACAAATCCACAATTAAACATCACTTGTCAACGAATGAAACATCCAACTCTTACAATCGGTAACATCTCACTGAATTGTTGGCCAAAAGGGTACATGGAAACCCCAAACAAGCCAGGCTATTGACAAGCCTTTTGGTTGCTCCCCACCAATTGATAATAAGTCCCTATTGACTAAGACAACATCTGCATAACTCATTGAACAAGGAGAAGTTGAGCCGGTGCCTACATAGACCCTTCACCCCTACTGACCAGTGTTCATGGTACAGAAAAGTACTTTGTACACTACTGGAGGAGAAAGGCAAACACCAACCCAGCTAAAAACCCTTCAATCTACTATGGTGACAAGCCTGCAAGACAGGCTATTGCAATAGTGACACAAAGCTTGTGGGAGTAACCAACCACTATCTGATTGGATTTAGGGCCCAGTGCTTGGAATTGAACCCCATGCCTGACACTACATAGGTGTCCAAGAACCTGAGATTAGATAGACCAAAGGCCTAAGGGAAAACCAAATACTACTCTCTCACTAAAGGAGCATAGTAATAAAATGACTCTCAGGGATGCTTTGTTATACTCATAGCTCAGTGTCCTTGCTGGGCCATCATCAGAGAAGATTCTTTTTAGAGTAGATGGCAACAAATACAATGACTACACCTGGACAATGTACAGAGAGTGAGGGATCATGGAAAATTCAGCCCTAAATGGGATGTTGCCATCAAATCCTTCCCCTTAGAGCTCACAGAACCCTGCAGAAGAGGAGTGGGAGGATTGTAAAAGTCAGAGGGTATGGAGAACACCAAGGAAACAATGCCTTACAAACATATACATTTACAGAAACTGGGGCAACATGTACAGGGTCTGCAGGTCCCAGCATTGAGAGGAGACATCAACATAGACCTCCTTATCTAATCCAGAAGCTGTCTCCAATTGATAACCACTCAGAAATGAGCAATTAATTTTCTCAAAAAGCGTCTCCCTGGATGCAAACTATTCTTAAGTGCAAACCCAATGCTTGGCAGAAGATGGCCAATGCAAAATTAACTCAGAGGCATTTTTGGATGTTCTTGGTCTCATAATTCTTTGTCAGATCATTTTTATTAAACTCATAGGTCTTTTGTGTATATATTACAGTTTCCAGTTTTGTGTTTTTCTGAGATTTTTGTGTGTGCAAATGTGTGTGTTTCTGCATCTATATGTGCTTCTTGTCCTTTTTCTTCATTTCCTTTCCTTCTGTTTGTTTATTTGTGTTTGTCCTAATGTAGTCTGTTTACTTTTATCCTATTTTGTTTTGCTTTATTATTATTATTTTATATGTCCATTTTATTTTTGATGATAGAGAAAGAAAGGGTGTGTATTTGGATGGTGGGGCTGGAGGGGGAGATCTCAGAGGAGTTAGGAGAGTGGAAGTGATAATCAGAATGTATTGTATGAGAATAATCTATTTTCAAGTAAAAAGTAATAGTAATTTGGTACCCTAGAAGAATTGGACAAATTCCTGTACATGTGCACTTTGCCATAATTAACTCATAAATAAATAGAACACCTGAACAGATGAATTAGAAATAATGAAGATGCACCCATGGTAATTCTCTCTTCAGAGAAAAGCCCAGAAATAAATAACTTAATTATTAAATTATACCAAATATTAAAAGGGGAAATTAATAACAGATTGTCTTATTGCACAAACTAGAAGAGGGTTGAAATCTTGTGAACACATTTCATGAGACAGGAATTACTTTAAGTCTAAAATCATGTGAGGACAAAATAAAAGATAAGAAAGAAAACTACAGACCAATGTTCCTGATGAATACAGATGTAAAAATCTCCAAAAAAATACTATTAAACCAAATTCAGTAACACATTGAAAACAGTGCACACCATAAACAACTGGGATTCATCACAGAAATACAAGGGTGGTTTAAGATGTATATATCAACAAACATGAGAATAGAGGGAAACACTATAAACACGTGATCCATCTCAGTAGATGGAAAAATATATTTCATAAACTATAATTGTTTCATGACCAAAAATAAATTCAATATAGAAAGAACATATTTTATTATAGAGATAGCCATTCATAATTCTTGGGTCTGGAGCTTAGACTGTAGGTGTGGAGATGGTAGAGATCAATGGGAAGGATGGGGGGCAGATTATTTTGTGAATATGGCCCATGAACAGAGCATGCTCTGGGTCATGGTTCTGAATGACCTGAAATGTAAGACTAGAGGAGAGAAAAGAGAAAAGCTTCTGGACTCTAACACAGGCAAAGAAGGTTTGGAGAGAAGATGACAATGGACAGGAAACAAAAGCAAATAATGAACAGAACTTTATCAAGCTACAACACTGCAAGAGCATCCCACAGAACAGGAGGAATTTATGTGCTTAGACTGTGTTTCAGCCTTGGGGATGGGGGGTGGACACCGCATGGTGTAGGAAACAGACAGACACTAAGGAGCAGAGTTTCATGCAGAGAAACAATAACAGAGAAATAGATCAATGAATCCACGACTTGCAAAACAATCCCATAAACAGAGAAACCAGCATTACTCTAGATTACTAGTGGATTTTTGCATCTACAAGACAAGAATGTTTCTGGAATAAGCCCACTTTATAGCCTTCATCCTATAGTTCAGACATCATGCCTTCTTATCCAAAAAACCTTTTTATTCCACTCCTTCACATTTGAATTTTCATTGCTCCTATTGCTCTGGTATTCTTTTCCATCAGCAGCAAACAATTCTCAGGTCTCTTTTAGATACTGAAATGAACCACCACTTCTATTCCAAAGGACAACTTGGAAAGGTTTCGCAAGTCATGTGCAATAACATTTGATCTTGAACTAGAGAAATTTACCCTTTACACTAGAAACCGAGACGATCTAAGCATTTTTATTATTTCACCGTGTTTACAAGGCAGCAGAACATAAGGCTTCCTCGTGATGTTCAAGACCTCAGCCTTGCTCTCTGAGCACCTGTGTCTGCTGAACGCTCTTCAAGGCCTTGAAGCACAATGGTTTATGACTAGAATAGACAAAGTTAGAGAGATGCATGTGGAGCTGGGAGGGGGAGTCTTGTCTGGCCTAAGTCCACAGTCAGCGGCTGCACAAAATTTAGAAACTCCCTGTTCTAAAATGAACTTGTTCTTTTATACATTGTCCTTTTACCATAGTGACTTAATCATTTTTCTCTAATCTTCAAATACTATTTAACAAATGTGAGGACCATCCAGGTTAAAACCTAAAACCTCATTAATCATATTTAATAGAAAGCAGGCAAAATGCTATAGATAACAAGGCAAAAAGAATAACAACACATCTGATCATGAAAAGCCTTCATGTTATTGTATGAAATAGATGTGGTCCTTCTATCTTGTAAAGACAGACAAAAAAAGTGAAATATGTGCACATTAAAGCCAAAGTTTAAGCAAACTTTAATAATTGCATTAAATTGATAAAAAAATGTTCAGTTCACAGTTTATAAGAGAAGTTTATATCATTGTGACCTGTATTGTACTCTGTGGAGAAAATGAAATGAAAATGACTGTTTTGATTATTCAACTAAAATATAAAAACTTACTAATTGTGACAGCTCTGGAATAATACAAAGTATCTAGAGGAGAATTAAAAATAATTAAATTCTAATTAAAAATGAGAAATAAATTAATAAAGGTATCCAAATTCTCCAAAAAATTGGTGGTTCTGCCTATAGGGATCCCAGAGTGAAAAAGAGGATTTCACAAATTAAAATGAAATTTCTAGAAGTTCCCTGAATCTCACTAAAGGCAAACAAACCTTGAAGCAGAATATACTTAGTCGTTTGGATGTATTTTTATTTTCATGTTCTTCTCCCACATAACACAATTCTCACATGGCTTTGCCTGCATTAAATGTTAAATAGACTGACCTCAGAACTCTGGTCATGAGGTCCTCTTTGAAACAGCAATGTGCAAGCTAGATCACCTCCATGATTTCAGAAAACTGAGTGGTTCCCCTTACATCAGTTTCTAGCACACGAGAAAGTAGTTTCCCTTGTAACCTAACACTTGAGAGGAGGGCCAACTTTACAGAGAAGACCAGCCACAGAATCACGTTTGGGAAGTTAATTTTTATTTGTTTTGGATTTTTTGTTTTGTTGTTTTGTTTTTCGAGACAGTGTTTCTTTGTGCAACAGGCTTGGCTATCCTGGAACTCACTCGTTAGACCAGGCTGGCCTTGAACTCAGATCCACCTGCCTCTGCCTCCCAAGTGCTGGGATTAAAGGAGTGTGCCACCACCACCTGGCTCGGGATGTTAATTTTAATGTGCTTGAGAAGTTTTATATGTATTGCAAAATTGATAGCATCCCCTCAGACTCCTAATACCTCCAAGAAATTACTCAAGTTTCTACAATGAAGAAAGAGAGCAAGCATGTACGTGTACACACACACACACATACACACACAGGGAGAGGCGGGGAGAGAGGTGGAGGCAGAGACAGAGAAATAGTAAATGATTGAAAAATCTCAGCTTCAGTAATTTTATTTTATATATTTTGTCACACAATATATTCTGTACATGGTTCCCCCTCCCACAACACCTCCCAGATACTCCTGACCTCCCAATTCACTCAAATAATAAAGAAAGAACATGTCTTGAATAATGAGTCAGGTCCTCATGATGTAAATATAAGGCCACTGAGTATGACTCAATTAGAGTCTAAACCATCATCTGATTAGACATACACATGCACACACAAAGCATCTTCCTGTAAATATTATAATCTCTGGTATTTGTGCTCAGTATGGTTTGCTTAATCAGAATATAAAATTTCATAAAAACTATAGCTCAACAGAACAGAATTACCACACTCCTAATATTGCAAACACAATTAACTTTGAATTATGTGAATTAACAGTGCCTAACAAATTATCATTCAGCTCTGAAATTAAATTCTTTCATACCATTAGATTTGTTTGTTAAACTCAAGTAGGCAAAAATAGTATTTAATAAAGTAATAATGGTGCTTCGCTGTGAGTACTGTGGAGAAACATAAAGCATTATCAAAAAATAAACCAAGAAATTTCTGTGGCTGATTTGTTAGTGCCCTGACAATGATATTAAAAGTAGGGAAAAGGTATGATGCTCATACAGGACATTTCATTTTATTGCAGGAAAACTTATTCTAATTACCTCTTTGGTTATGTATTTTATAGGGTTATTTGTAGTAGTGGGTATTTAATATAAATGTTTAATATTGTTTACAATTCATGGGTCTTTTTTCTTTGTTAAGGAGATGCTAGCTCCTCCATTTAGAGAAATAATTTTTAAAAAATCAGATTCATCTCAACTTCATCTTACATAATCCATCTCAATAATTCTCTACATCCCCTCCCAAAATGCATTTAAAGTTAATAAGCAGGAAGGCACGTGTGGAGATTTGAATAAAAAAAGGGAGTGGTACTATTAGGAGGTGAGGCCTTGGAGGAAGTGTGTCACCTGGGACGGGCTTTAAGGTTCCAGAAACCCAAACCAGGTCCAGTCTCTCTCTCTCTCTCTCTCTCTCTCTCTCTCTCTCTCTCTCTCTCTCTCTCTCTCTCTCTCTCTCCTTCCAGCCTGCAGATCCTGAAGCAATCTCAGCTCCTTCTCCAGCCCCATGTTTGCCTGTGTGCCACCATGCCTCCTGCCATGACAAATGACTTTAGCTGTAATACAACATGATAAAATAAAATAAAACTCCAGCAGAATCGCTTGACCTAAATTTTGGTCTAATGTGGCTGATTTTTCCACTCAAAAGTGACTCAAACATAATTTTCCAAAAATCTCAAGTCCCTGGAAATCCAACACCTTTGACTTTTTCAATAATTTTTAAATATGATTTGAGACTAACCTTCTCATTTATGAAAAACAAATTAATTGTTCAAATGGATGGTATCTGGAACCTGATTCTAATCTCAAGGGCACATTACAACATCACTTATATTTAGGCTTTTCACATATTCCAGGTACAAAAATGTTAGAGAGGGTGACAAGAAACCTCACGAGGCTCCGAAGTAAAGACCGTTGGTGGTGCCACGCACATGTGCACATGGACATTATTTGTAAGTCATCATTCTTGGGCCATTATGGGGGACTGAGATATGCATGTTATTTTCTACCCCGAGTCATGAGTTTATTCCTATTCTTCATTTTTATCGTAACTCCTGGCCGGATTCCATTTGCACAAAGTGGCACAGTTACTCAGTGTACATCATGGGGATCATTTTTATTGGCCGTGACAACATAAACAAAAGAACAAAAGGGAGGAGAGAGGAGAGACACTGGTTCCCAAGGAGACAGGAGCTGCATCTTAAAGTAATTATTTTAAGCCAAAAAATCTTTTTGTGTAACTTAAATGACAAAAAAAATGTATCTGTATGTATGGTGACATGCATTATTCACTTAGCTTTTTCATATATAAACATGTTGCCTGGAAAAGGCTGATGAAAAAAGAAACTGGGTTGATCATTACTAATCTACTGTGAACCTCAAACACTCTTAAATTATAACACTTCTAATTTCACTGAGTAACTGGTTAGGTGAGATCCTGGATCTGATAGGTTGCTGTTTCTTAGAGTTTCATCACCTGAATTATTGGGAGAAACTGCCCTCTCTTCCTTGTTATTTTTATAAATGTTATCAGTTCTGAGCTCCCATGCTTGTATAAATTATAATTACCTTAAATTAAACATGCAAAATAATAATAATGATAATAATAATAATAATAATAATAATAAAAAAATCTTGGTTCTCTGTCACTCACTTATTTGCCCATCTTTATAAAACTGGAAAATATTATCCGACTCATGATCTAATTACTCTACAAATCTTATCAATATGACCTCTTAGAATCCTAAAAACCCATAAACACTCTCTGCTACCACTTCTCTCCTAGTCACTGGCATCTCTATCTTGTGTCACACTTAGCTTCCTCTTAACTGGTGTCTGTCTTCATCACTGACCCCATTGTCTCAATGTGGTTCTTTCTCCACACTTGAGAGCAAGGGTTTTCCTGAAGGGATTCCCTGGCCACAACAGTCTCTTCTTTTCCCTGAAAAACACTATTTTATTTAAAACATATCACTCAATATTTATCTATTATCAGAAAGAAAGATATTCTCATCTTATTTCAGAAGAATATCCATGCAAAAGTTATCATAGTCTTTATTAAACAACTATTATCTGTCAGGTGTGGGAAACTAATGAGTGACATGGTAAACAACAACAAAAAATCATAGCAACTGATAACAGCATCTGTATTCAATTGCATTATATGTATTTTCTTAATTGTGTAATAACTTATTTATGTTTTTGCTTTCTTTAAAATATAATTTTTATTAATTGATAGTGAATTTTTGGCATAAAGTATTACCAAAAATTTTATCTATGATTGATTTACTTTGAAGAAATTCTATGTGCAGAAGCCTTAAATACTTCCTGCATGTATTTTTTCCTCCCTAACATTTATATTGCTAACATTTTCATTACTTAACTTCTAACAGCAAATGATGGTTATTAAAATCAAATTTTTACAGGCTGTTAGTTTCTAGTGCAGATCATTGCCTCTAGGTGTTGTAGAATCAAAATCAAAACTACTAAATAATTCAGAGGTAAATTAGCAATTAACTGAGAATGACTTATCACAAGCAGTCTTCATATGTGGTACGTAAGCTGTAGAATCCTTGTCATCTGTCTGCTTTTCAACCTTTCTGGGTTTTTTTCCCCCAAAAAGAGATAAAAATCTCCTGAACACATAAGATATATTTATATGATAAAAAGAATACCTTTATTTCTGTTTTCTGAAAAAATAATTTTGTCTAAAAATTAGCAGCCTATGACAGCTGCTGTGTTATTAAATCTCTACATCAGGACAATAGAGAGGGAGATGTTTGTTATTGAGGTAGAAATGTCCAATTTTAAATCATTTCATAAATCAGTTGTTGACTCTGAACCTTAGCTCCCTTAATCATTTTAATTTCAAGTTATATTACTATATTTGGGACTATTCTCTAATGTTTTATATTGGAGACAAATATGCACAATAACAAATAGTCTTTTCAGACACCATCATGAAGTCAATGAGAAGTTCCAAATCGCAGAACTGGCAAGGATCTCCCATGGACTCCCCTAGGTTTCATAGTCAGGAGAACTGAGATGGAGTAGGGAGTAAATGTCATTCCAAAAGCAACACACGGGTTCTCACCGTTCTTTGAAACAGAAGCTCTGCCTTCTAATGCCAAGCCCCATGTGCTTTCTGAATATCAGTTCCAAACAAATTATTATGGATCATTGGTTCTGGCTACCTAATTTGTTTTTAAGAGAAATCATTTCTGGTTTTCATATACCAGAGAGGGGGATGTGGTTTAATTCTGCACCAAAAAAAAAAATATGAGCAAAACTCCACAGGATGGTAATAATACACTTCATTTCCCATATTGCTCAGATAAAGTACTGCACAAGGACAAGAATAATTTTTTTCTCCTCTCTTGGAAACAAGGCCCTGCCTCTTGTTTGGTAAGTCTAACATTTAAAGACCCAATTAACCCCTTCCACATTCAGATGTCTGGCAGGTTCTACATCATTATTCTTGTCGTCTTGGTAGAAAAATGAAGATCATTGCTCAACATTCTCAGTCTAAGAGAATGACTTTCTCTCCTTTAAAATGATATGGTTTTGATCTGAAATACCTGCCCTAGGACCATGTCTTCAAGGTTTGGTTTGCCTATTCATGGTGCTTTGGAGATGTGGTTGAACTTTAGACATGGGACTTTGTGGAAGAAAGTGAAGTCATACTGGGGATAGGCTCTCATGTTGAAGCTCCTGCTCACCCACACCCCTTTCTGAGACATTGTCAGGTCAGAATCTTTGCTTTGCAATCCTTTCACAACTATGATGTTCTGAGTCTCTGAAGCCCAAAAGCTATGAGGCCAAGCAACGATGGAATGAATTCCTCAAACCTGGAAGCCAAACAAATATTTCTTCCTTTTCAGTTTTTTTTTTTCCCCTCCGGTATCTTGTCACAGCAAGGAAAGCTAAGAACAGCACGAGTTCAACTGACTCTTTCCAAAGCCCTATGGGAGCAAGAACAAATCTTGATTTAATTCTCCTTTCTACCTATAGGTGCAGGACACGATGGGTTCCAAACACATTTATAGTAGACTATCGATTCCATCAGTGATTGATTGTAAGGATTGATGGGTTCATCCTGAAAAATTCTTTTACCTTTTTGGAACACATTTTTAATTTTTTTTGAAAGTCCATTTACTCATTTGCCGCACAACTTTTCATTACTACAGAAGTGCAGTCTAGACACAAGCCCTGATAAGAGCGTCAGCATTCAGTATTTGATGGAAAGATGACTTCAGAATTCCACTTTGTAATAAAGCTTTTAGTGTTTTTAAAGTCACACTCCTTCAGGAAAATAATGCTTTACTGCTGACTCAGGATCAACTAACATCCGTCTTCAAGCCCCCACCCCTGGGGTCTATTTCTCCCATATTAGCACTTAGGCAGCCATCCATTATAATAGAATCCCAGGACAGAAAGACAATTATCCCTCTAAATGAGCTAATTCCTAATTAGTGGGGGAAAAATACAATACTTAACCTAGAAACGTTTGTTTTCCTTGTACTTCAAGACACACTATTATTATTTTGTCTTTCAACAAAGACTATGAGCTGGATTTTATTTTGCTCTTTGGTAACAGGGTCTAAAGTAAGACAACCACTTTAAAAGACAAAAAAAAAAAAACAAAAAACAAAAACAAAAAAAAACAATAAAAGCTTGTTTAGGTGAGCTGATAGCAGAAATCTCTGTCAGACTGGAGGGCAATCGTAGGCTGGCTAGTCTGAAGAACACACACATAGAAATGAGGTCAGGAAAGTGCAGGAAACGGAATCATGTCAACAGCTGAGAGGCTGATAGAGACCGAAATGAGAGGTCCGGTAAAGAGCTCTGAGTACAAATCAAGCTCTTAGGAATAGTTTTGTTTGTTTTTGTTTTGTTTTTTGGAAAGCAGACCAGGAGCCTAAAGAAACAGTTGATGCAAAATGTCCCCTTTGCCTTATCTATCGTTCTCAAAACTGGCTGTCTTCCCCACTTTCTGTGAATGAGACTGGCCGAGGGGGTGTGTGTCACTAGTCACAACGAGTAGCTGGGAGAAGGGAAAAAATGGCATGACTTGAATCCTTCTGTCCGACTGTCTTTCCATGTGTTGCCTCTTTCCCTTTTGAATGCACCTTCACTGTCTTCTGTAAGGTCCACAGTAGTGGCTGAACACAGACGAATACAGTGTTTTTCTAAAATACACCATTTTCCTAATAAACGATTTAACAAAGCGTTTTTATCTAAATTTCTTTATATTTATTTATTTTGCTTCATGTTTGTAAATATTTTGCCTGAAAGTGTATGCACTTTGTACATGTCTGGTGCTCGCCGGGGTCAGATGAGGGTGCCAAATCCCCAGGAACTGGAGTTACAGATGGCAATGAGCTTCCATGTAGCTTCTGGGAACTGAACCTGGATCCTCAGTGGAGCAGCAAATGCCCTTAACCACTGAGCCAACTCTCCAGCTCCACAAAGCATTTTTATAGAGATTATAGATTTTTGTTGGAACAGCCTTTAGTTCTCATTAAAAGTGACCATAAGATATTAATTTCTTATATTTTCTTGGCCCTGAATAGACACATATACCTTGCCAGCAACATTCTCATGCCACAGTGATACATCTGTTATTATCAATGAAGTTACATTTTAAATTTTCCTTTTAACACATAATAATGACTTTAGTGATACAAGGAAATAAACACCCATTATATGCCTATAATGCAAGGATACATTATGACCCAGACAGATATGAATATCCTTGCTTCATAGGACATGTACTAGTAGTTCCCAAACCAAGTAGCTTGCTTTAACAGATTCACTACCTTACAATAATTGTGGCATATACCAACTTGCCCCATAATTAATTCATGATTAATATATCTAAATAGATGCTTACCTACTATTTTGGATGCCAATTTAATACCTAACTAAACTTGAAAAATATGTTTTTGAAGACAGAATTTAAAATGTATTTAATCTCATAAATAAAATGTCAGTTTGTAGTAGAACTACTACACACATTGGTTCACTCGCACAGTGTGCCATTGATTGCCAGGTATGATTGATTGAAAGCCGAAATCAAACATTAATTTCACTGTAGAAAGATTTTGGATTTAGGCCAAACTGGGCAAATGTTAAGGCTTTTCTTCTTGTAGCAGTATTGCCTCAATCATAGTCGTTAGTTTCTTTGAGCCTTTGTTCGAAGCAATAATTTTGTCTATTGCATGGAGATGTTGTGATAAACGGGATGGTACGTGCATAAATGTTCACAGAATTAACAGCCAATGCTATCACATGACATTAAGAACTGAGCCGTGCTCTTTATCATAACTTACATGCTGTTGAAGTTCCGATCCTCTGCGCCTTAGGGTGTGACTGTAATGAACAGTCTCTAAAGATGGAAGACTGTGGAAGCGTAGGGAGAGGATGGCGATCTGCCTGTCAAGGACAAAAACCTTAGACGAAGTTGGAAAACAACTCTGCCCATACTTAGATATATGACCCAGAAAATTGAGAAGATAATGTTCTCCTGTTTAAGACATCTTGTCTGTCATATTTTATTAGTGTTTGTATAAAACTACTTCAAAAAATGGAGCTACTACGTTTTGATGATTGCTTTTATTTTTATTTTTTTCAGATGATATATTTGATCAGGCAGCCCCCTTTGTCAGATCCTCCCGACCTCCCTACCCACTTAATTTATTCTTCCTCTCTCTAAAAAGCAAAATTAGAAAAAGCAATAAGACAAAAAATTACCAAAACAAAAAGCCCACCAAACACAAAGAAACAAACCAAAGACCATGGAGTCTGTTTTCCATTGACCAACTACACCTGGACATGGGGCCGGCTATGACTGTGGATTATATTCTCAGTGACAGGTAGATCGAGGAAGCTAGGTTCTCTCAGCTATAACAAGCAGAAGAAAGAACATTCAGAACAGAGGGTGATCCACTCCAGGACTGTCATTCTATCAGTCATGCTGCATTCTATTCACAAACATCTTATTGTTGATGCTACCAGAAAGGAGAGCAGAAAACACTGGACCTGAAAACCAGAGATCCTATACACTAGGATTATACTTGCAGAATTCTCAGAAAAGGGAGAAAGGTGTTTTTGTTTTGTTTTGTTTTGTTTGTTTGTTTGTTTGTTTTTCAAAATGGTAAAATGGCATTTCAATTTAAGCAATGGCCACTTAGGTAAAGCCACTGAACACAGGACCAAAATTCTATACACACAGCTTATCCTAAGAACTGTAAGTTTAGAATTTCAATCGGGAAATCAAGCAGCCCTTGAATAAGAACTCTAAGAATTTGGTTCTTAGAAATAACAGCTACAAGTGACTTTCTTCATTGCTCCACTCTTAGGTTTCTGATGCTGCTGGGATCATGGGCCACAATATTCTCTTAACTTTTAAGCTCTCTTCATGAAAAGTTCAATCATCATTATGCTAATGGCTCGAGGAAATGAAATTAAGGTGATAATGCTTATTCAATGAACATTAAATCAAGATAAACCTGAAGCAAAAACTTCGTAACCATATCACAGTACTGATCTCAGCTAAAACAGCTATTAAGCGGTTGATGAATCCTCAGAGTGGGATAAGACTCATCAACATAAATTTTCTATATGATAATTGAATTGGAGAAGTGTTTGGGAACACAAAGAATTTTATTCATGTGCATATAGCTTATAAGGACGATGTTTTCTCACATCTATATATCACTACTTACTGGGAGCTTTAGGAGAAGTTCTGAAAACCCCTGCAGTCATCAATTCTCATCTGTGTTTAATTACCTGAATAATCTAGACAAGTTTGAATCTTCCAAGCCACTGGTGTTTTCAATGACCAACTGTTTATAATAAACAAACATGATCAGAAGCCATTCTGCTTTCTTAACCCTTAGCATTTTGAAATGTCTATAAAGAAGAAAGTCACACTAGAGAGAAGATCTAGCTGTATAGCAAGGTAATTATGTACATCTTATGTCACCTAAGTATTTTACTTCTGAATGCTAAATAAAGTTATTATCTTTCTAATGCTTGAATTGAGATACCCTGTTATGTTCTATGTCCATTCCAGCCTCTCAGGACTGTTATGCTTTGTTTTGTTGTTTTTGTTTTGTTTTGTTTTAATAAATATTTTTATTTTATAATTAATTAAATTTTACATATCACAACCGAAAATATGCTTTGCTTTTTAACCTGAAAAACACCAAGAGTTTAGTATGTATGTATATTCACATCGGTTTTGCCATTTCTAAGTAACCACCCTCACAGATATTTATGATTTTGAAATTGTCCTCTGTGATGCTTAAATAATCATTCATCACTCCTATTACATTAAAATCACCTAATGATGATGCAATTGAACAATAGTTGGAAAGTCATTAATTGTAAACAGATACTGATGAGGTTGTCAAAAAATCAAGATGACATAAGTTATTTGTAATCTATAAGTAGCTAGAGAATAAAAATATGATGTGAAATAAATTCATGTCTAAAGTAACTCAAATGAAAAATCATATAGCAAACTTTACAAGTTTGTAATAATAGATGTTTGCTTGAGTTATATAATGACTTATAAAAATGCAACACCAATGGTTACAAAAATTAAAGCAAATGCATAAATTCTGTATTTAAGAGTCTACATTCAAGTAGAAATATAGGCAGGTTTACTTTATATAAACTTTGGGTCTGGCCGTAGAATGGGAGTTCCTTCCTTCCTTGAATCCAGGTAGTTATGAATACTAAATTCAGAGGACTATACAATCTTATACAACACTTTTGTCCTTTATAATCTCATAGATAGATAGACAGACAGATGGATGGATGGACAGACGGATGGATGGATGGACAGATGAGTGAATGGGTGGGTGGATGGTTGGATGAACAGATGGCCAGAAAGACAGACAGACAGATAGATAACACTAAATACAGCAATTGCATTGATTAGAAATTGCTGGATAGTGTTTGTCATTGTTTCAATCAGATTTAATATATGGGAAACAATAACAGATTGGCATATTAAAAAGCAGTATGAGATGTAGTTTTATTTTTAGATTTTGATCATAAATATCCTTTAAATATTTCTTCCATATAGTCTTTTAAATGTAATAAAGCTCTTAAAATTCTAGGTAGAGAGAGCTGAACATTCTGACAGGAATATTAATCAAAGATACACCCTAAGGGACTTAATTAAATATATTTCTACAATTAAAATTTCCCTTGAACCTAGACATTTTAACATCAAGGGTAATTATTCCATATTTATTCCATTCATGTACATACATACGTATGTACATACACATAAGCTGTGACATGTAACATGGTTAGATACCAGATAATGAAACTTACTATAGGAAATAAGTTTCATATATATATTTTATCATACATGAGTTACGTGTAAAGAAAAGAATATATTACTTTTGGTTAGTGGATTTTAATCATTTTGCAAGTTGCTATACTGCATTTCTCTTTTATTTTAAAGCACAAGATGCATACTTGGTCACAGCCTTGTGAACCACAGTGCTTACTTGCTCAGTGTATGGATTCCACAGTTGTGTTTTGTGAAGCTTTTAACAAAATCACACGTTGAAGTGACAGTAAAGCTACAAAATTTCAAGAGTCTCAATGCAGAAATCAGGCATCACAAACACAGATTTTAATATACATAACTAGAACAATATACCTACGGCAGATGGGAGACAGGTAGGTAGGACTGTAGGTAGGAAAGTAGGTATGTATGTAATCATCTAGAACAGTAAGAGAAAGATGATACAAACCCCACCTCTCAGAGCTCAGGGAGTTATGGGAAAGAAGAGGCACGAAGATGGTAAGACACAGTGAGGATGGAGGACACCAAGGAGACAGTGTCTTCCAGACACAACAGACTGATGCACATAGGACCTCACAGAGATAGTTATACCATGCACAGCGTCTGCATAGATACAAGCCAGATGGGTTCCCAGCATTGAGAGGAGAAATGGACATGGGGGGGGGCATAACTTAGAAGCTGTCTCCAAGTGACGTCTATTTGCAAGGAAAATTAGTTTTTTTCAATGAAGTCTCACTGGATATACAAACCATACTTAGTGGGGGGGGTCTATGATCAGTAATAGATGGCCAACACAAAATGAACTCACGAGTATTTTTTGGAGGGCTTTGGGTTTCAATGCTATGTCTGGGTGTTTTTTATTGTTGTTTCGAGTTTTTGTTTATTTGTTTGTTTTTTACCTAACTGGTCTTTTGCTTATATATTATGGTTTCCAATTATGTGTTACTATGGGTGTGTGGGTGTGTCTACTTGTGTGTCTTTCTCATGCTTTGTATTTTCTTTGTTTTAATTTATTCTTGTTTGTTTGCATTTTTCCTGTCTGTTTTCTAAAGAGAGGAGGCACAGAGTTGTATGCGTGGTCAGGTGGGGATAATCTGGAGGGAGAGGAAAGAGGGGAAACTGTGATCAGAATATATTGTATGGGAAAACTGTTTTCAATAAAAAAGAAATACATATGTAATAGATAGGTTGATAGTGAAATAAGCAAATCCTAATTTTAAATTAGGACGAATTGCTTGTACTTTTTTTCCAAATATAATTACATGAGAAATCTTTAAATATTACATTCCAAAAATAAATGCATTTTACCATGTCATAGTATTATTAATTTAAGCTTTGTATTAAGGAGTAGACATCGTGAAGTATAACATTATTTAACACTCTCAATATGAAGTGACTGAGTTACTGCTGTATCTAACTGAGGCATATAACTACTAATAAAGGGTTTCCCTATGTACTTATGAAACTATGGAGGTTCAAGGACTTGGCTGAAGGAAGATATCCATTTAAATTTTAGTAAGTCAAAAATGTCTCCCACTAATTATTTTTCATATTTTTCTGACAAAATACCTAGCAGAAGGAAAGAAAGGTTCATTTATGACTCAAATATTTCAGTTCATCAGTTGTGAGCACAATATGGATAAATGGCTCCATGTCAGGGGACACTTGGCATTACAGCTTACACATTCACACTGTGGTCAAGCAGAATGCATAGAGTACAGGACTAGAATGAGCAGCAGCTATAACCTTCAAAGACACATCCCTAGTAACCAGTAGCTAAGCCCTCCCTCCTAAAAGCTGCAGAGTCTGCAAAACAGAGCCACAAGCTGGCAACTGATTATTCAAATCGGGATTTTGTGGGGAGAATTTCAGATTCAAATCGTAACTCACCAAATATTTTTCTCAGTGCGTATTATAGCATTGTGTTGTTCATTAGAGATAGAAAATTACTTGTCTTTGAAACTTGAAACATAGATCAGACAGCTACATGGCAAATACATTTAGTCTGAAGTGTAATTTAGGAGCAGTAAACACATGATAACAGAAAAATAATGAATTGATAGAACATTCCTCTTAAGATACAATCAAAAGTTGTATCATTGCTGTTGGTTTACCCTCCATGACTTGATGGTAAGAGCTTATGGCTGAAGACACCACATCCTTGTGGCATAGAATGTGGAGAAATCTAGATGTTCAAGGGGAAGCTTCATCCTACTAGCTGCCTTCATAGTACTAGGAGGTGCTATACATATTAACAGGAAAGAAAAGCAAACTCCATTTCAGTCAGCTACGAACTGCAAGCTATAATTACCTACCTGCAAGATATACGCACTGGTCCAATAGTAGCGTGAATATTGTAGAGTCTAAGAACCATTTTAAGGCATATTGGATGGGGTGAAATCCCTGCCTAAATTAGGCCAAGAATCAGATATGTCATGGCCCCTAGGGGAAAACATCAGTAGTAGTAGTAATAGTAGTAGTAGTAGTAGTAGAATTAGAATTAGTATTATTAATGCTAAATGACCATGACAATAAAATGACTCCTAATGACATATTCTGATACTCATACATCAGTGAATCATTTGACCCTCACAAGAGGAACCTATTCTTGCAAAAGGTGGTTATAGCCTTAAGTTTCTCTGTTCCCACCTGGCACCGCAGTCCCATGTTTCTCAGGTCCCACCCTGCCCCATGGTCCCACAGCTGCTTATAAAATAATCTTTCAGAGGCTTAATATTAATTGCAAATTATATAGCCTGTACGTCAGGCTTCTTGCTAGTTGCCTCTTATAACTTAACTCAACCCATTTCTATTAATCTATATGTTTCCACATAGCCATGGCTACACCAGTTGCTGGTATTTTGTTGCTCCTTCGGTGGCAGGGTGGCCTCTCCTCTCACTCTCCTTTTTTTCTCCCATCTTTTCTGTTTGAATGACCTGCCTAACCTAATTCTGACATGCCATAGGCCAATGCAGCTTTATTTATCAACCAATCAGAGCAACACATATTCACAGCTTACAGAAAGACATCCCACAGCATATGGTAATTAACAAGAGAACACAACTTAGACAACATGTAAAGAGTGAGAAACTTTTGAGAGCTTAGTACTGAATACTGCTTTTTTAATCATATACCTCCCCTTAAGGCTCAAGGATCTATGTAGAAAAGCGGGAAGAAAGCATGTAAAAGCCATAGATGGTGGATGACTTCAAGGAAACCAGGTTTTCTAGCCACAACAGAGAAGATGTACATATGAACTTACAGAGACTGATAGTATCACAAGACCGGAAGAAGTTTAAGCCAGACAAAATCCCAGCACAAGAGAAGAGAAAGTTGCCATGAAGTCTCACCTCTAGCCAAAAGGGTACTTGCAAATGATAGCTCTGGGGGAGAGAAAATCAGCTTTCTTCAGTACAGTCACATATCAACCACAAACAAGGGGCCAGGTATCACACTCAGGTTTAGTTGGCCAACACAAACTGGACTACGTGTTTTATAGTGACTTTTATCTTTGTTTTGTTTTGTTTTAAAAAAGAGAAATAATAAAACTTTAGGTGGTTATGGAAGGCTCTGGGAAGAGGTAAGGGGCTGGAAAGAATATGATCAAAAATATATAGTATAAAATTTTCAAGAATAACTAAAAATAAAAGTTTAAAAAAATTTTAGTTTGTGGGGTTGGGAGATGGTTCTTTACTTAACAGCACCTGGTGCCAAGACAGCAGATCAGAGTTCAATTCTTAGCACCCTACCAGACAACTTACAAACATCTGTAACTCCGGATCAACGATAACTGGCACCTTCTCTTGATCTCCCCAGGAACCTGCACAGGAGGTGTGCGTATACAGACACATATACATGGTAATTTACCTTTTTAAAAATTCACCTTTTCTATGGGGTCTTCCCCATGGTGTTGAAACCTGTCTGTGAGCTTCTATTAACAATGCTAAATGCAGCATACTCAGATGAAGGGAACACTGAATTCAACTGAATATTCTGGTCTCATCTCTTAAAATAGTTACTGTAATAATCATAATCTCTCCCTCTTTCTTTCCTGTTACATTTACATTATTTATATCTTTACAAATATCATGCTATCATACCATGTATCTTCATGATAATACCACAGCCAAGGCATCTAAAGACTTTTATTTTTTGCTCTTTTATTTTTTTCTAATTTTTTTATTTAGAAATTTTAAATTTTTTTATTATTATTAAGAGTTATTTTTACTCCTTTTACATACCAACCACAGATTCCCCTCTCCTGCCTCCTCCTGCCTCCCAGCCTTCCCCCACAAATCCATCCCTGATTCCCACCTCCTCCAAGGCAAGGTCTCACATGGGAAGTCAGCAGAGCCTGGTACATTCAGTTGAGGCAGGTCCAAGACCCTACTCCCTGTACCAAGGCTGCACAAAGTGTCCCATCATAGGCACTGGGCTCCAAAAAGCCTGCTCACGCACCAGGGATGGATACTGATCCCACTGCCTGGGGGCCCCCTAAACAGTTTAAGTTAAACAATTGTCTCACCTATCCAGAGGGCCTAGTCCAGTATCATGGGGGTTTCTCAGCTATTGGTCCATAATTCATGCATTTCCACTAGTTTGGCTGGCCATCTCTGTACATTTTCCCATCATGATCTTGATGTCCCTTGCTCATAGAATCCCTCCTCTCTCTCATCAATTGGACTCCTGAAACTTGGCCTGGAGCCCAGCTGTGGATCTCTGCATCTGCTTCCATCAGTCACTGGATGGGGACTCTATGATGACAGTTAGGGTATTCAGCCATCTGATCACCAGAGTAGGCCAGTTCAGGCACCCTCTTGACGATTGCCAGTAGTCTAAGGTGGGATCATCCTTGTAGATTCCTGGGGACTTCCCTAGCACTCTGTTTCTCCCTATTCCCATGATGTCTTCATTTATCATGGTATCTTTCCTTGGTCTTCCACTCTGTGCCTATTCCAGCTTGAACCTCCCATTTCCTTATGTCCTCATTCCCTATCCCTTGCCCTCCATTACCCCACTCACCCCCAGTTTGATCATGTAGATCTCATCTATTTCTCCTTCTCTGGGAGATCTATGTGTCCCTCCTAGGGTACTCCCTGCTAACTAGCCTCACTGGAACTGTGGGTTGCAGTCTGGCTATCCTTTGCTTTACATCTAGTATCCACTTATGAGTGAGTACATACCATGTTTGTCCTCCTGTGACTGGGTTATCTCACTCAGGATGATGCTTTCTAGTTTCATCCATTTGCCTGAAAATTTCATGATGTTGCTTTTCTCTGCTGAGTAGTACTCCATTGTGTATATGTACTACATTTTCTTAATCCATTCTTCAGTTGAGGGGCACCTAGGTTGTCTCTAGGTTCTGGCTATTATGAATAATGCTGCTATGAACATAGTTGAGTATGTGTCCTTATAGTAAGATTGAGCATTCCTTGGGTATATGCCCAAGAGTGGTATAGCTGGGTCTTAAGGAAGATTGAGTCCTAATTTTCCGAGATACCACCATACTGATTTCCAAAGTGACTGTATAAGTTTGCACTCCCACCAACAGTGGAGGAGTGTTCCCCTTGCTCCACATCCTCTCCAACATAAGCTGTCTTCAGTGTTTTTGATCATAGCCATTCTGACAGGTGTAAGATGGTATCTCAGAGTCATTTTGATTTGCATTTTCCTAATGACTAAGGATGTTTAACAATTCCTTAAATGTCTTCCCACCATTCTTCTGTTGAGAATTCTCTGTTTAGCTCTGTAACCCATTTTTAATTGGATTGTTTGGTATTTTGATGTTTAGTTTCTTGAGTTCTTTATGTATTTTGGAGATCAGCCTTCTGTCAAATGTGGGGTTGGTGAAGATCTTTTCCCATTCTGTAGGCTGTCATTTTGTCTTATTTACTGTGTCCTTTGCCTTACAGAAGCTTCTCAGTTTCAGAAAGTCCCATTTATTAATTGTTGCTCTCAGTGTCTGTGCTACTGTTGTTATATTTAGGAAGTGGTCTCCTGTGCCAATGCATTCAAGACTACTTCCTACTTTTTCTTCTCTCAGGTTCAGTGTAGCTGGATTTATGTTGAGGTCTTTGATCCACTTTTACTTGAGTTTTGTGCATGGTGATAGATATGGATCTATTTGCAATCTTCTACATGTTGACATCCAGTTATGCCAGCCCTATTTGTTGAAGATGCTTTCTATTTTCCATCATACAGTTTTGGTTTGTCAAAAATCAGGTGTTCATAGGTGTGTGGATTAATATCAGAGTCTTTAATCCAGTTCCATTGGTCCACATGTTTTAAAGAATGTGGGGAAATTTAGCAATAGTTATAGCCATCTTGCATTTGAAAATCACACATGCAATGTCTTGATCCTAGATCTGGAGAAACAGAAGATGTTAACTTCACCCCACTTCAGTGAGAACAGAAAATGCTTATGCCCAAGGTTTCTATAACCGCATCCTTGTTCTGCCAAGATGCCAATGTTTTCTGGGGGATCCCACCTGACAATTGCATGTTGTCATTATTCCCAAACTCTTATGACTGATAACAGGAGACTTTCTCAGCTCTTTGAGCACTATGAATGATGGCAGAGTGTTATACTTAATTATTCCAGAGGAGTGAACTCTGTGTTTTGTTGAGTTTATCTGACATGCTCTGAATGGTATGTATATGCTATGCTATCATTAGACATGGTAGTGAGAATTAATGGAGGTGGAAGAGACAGGGAATAGAGTAAATCCTTAGTCATGTGACTTTTTTATGTATGGTACTAGAGATTGAATCCAAGTCTTACCCATGCTATAGAAATATGCTGAAATTGAGCTCCCTTGAGACACTGGATGAAAGTTTGCAACTGGTCTTGTTTGGACAATACCATGGTATCCTATGTGTTAACAATCAGCATACCCCAGTTTCTTCTGTGCTCTTTCATGTAGTATTGTGTGTCAGATACACTGGTAGAGTGTATTTGAAAATTGTGTAATATGAGAGTCACTGTTAAATGAAAGAAATCATAGTCAAGAATGCATCCTTGAAAAAGTCAACTACTGGTTTTATTTTGAAGCCACTATTTACCACATGATACAAAAAAAGGTTATTGACTTTTCATTTTCATCTCTGATTCCATAAGACCTAAATCTTTTAGTAAGAGTTAATTGGGAAATTGTAAAGTATTTCAATAATACCAGGCATGAAGTAATTAATAATAGAGAGAAACATAATATTACTTTAAACATTGAGAACAAAAGATACGTAAAGGAAGGACTCGGTATTTTCACAATGGGTCTGAGACATGTCATGTGATGGAACACAAAATAGAGCATGGGGCAAAGAGTTCTGACTTCCAGGTCAAGCGTTCTTACCTTTTATTATTTAATTATTCTATTGTATAAAGTCCCATAGCTATTTTTGTGTTGGTGTTGAAATTGATTTTCCAACTACAAACTTTGTTAGACAACTTCACATACTATTTATTCCTTTGATGTACAAAACAGTTTCACGCAAGGCCAAGCATGTAGCAAGTCTCCAGTAAATAATTTCATACAATTATGACCTTATGACAATAGACTGAGGAAGGCACTTTGTTCTAGCTGCCACTCATCCATTCTTCTAATATTTTCTTAGTTATCTTTAATATTCCTTAAAAATGCATTACTGCAGGATGAAAAGTTTATATAATTTTATTTCCCTTTGTAATTCAGTCCCAAATCTCCTTGACTAAATGATATACTAAATGAAAATGTCCATTCTAAAAACCTCTAAACATTTTCTCCTTAATCTATTTTTTTACTTAAATTTTAAAATGCAGATGCCTATCAAAGAAAGACACTTTATCCAATTCTATGGTCTAAAATTCCTTCCATCTTTCCTTACCTAGTCCTACTTAGGTTCATCAAATCAAATGACTTGTATATATCTTACTTGGATTATTAATCAGATTAAGATACTAAAATTTTTACATCAATTTGAAACATTATACCCAGTAATATGTAAGTTCCATTATCCAACATAATTTTATTAGCGAACATATTTTAAAACTAGTATTTGACTACTAGTACCTGGATTTAAATATATTTAACTCTAGATTAGATTGCCAAGCACAACAGTAAAAGCCATTCCTTCAACATTCTACTATATTTTTACTTTAATTTATAGTTTAAAATAAGTAAATTATCTTTTTAAAAATGAAAACAGTAAAGATAATAGGTTTTATTTAATAATTATTATAAAGTATATCACTGGTTTTTATTTTCCAGAGAATATTACCGTCAGATGTCATTGTTTGATTATTGGTAAACAAATGTCAGAACCAATCACCTTTTCACTATTAATATCCTATTTGCCACCCCTTCTTTATTTCATCCTTCTCTTGCCTTATAAGTAAGTTTTATATCCCATATTTATCTTTAGATTTTTCTCAACTGATTTCCTATATTACTTTTTCTTTATCTTTATTCCTCTGTTTTTTTTTCCATTTAATTTATTTTATTTTATTTTACAACATAATTCAACTTTATATATCAGTCATAGGTTCCCCCGTTCTCCCTCCTCCCGTCCCGTCCCCCTCCCCCCCACCCCCATTTCGATCTCCTCCGAGGGAAAGACTCCCCCGAGGATTGAGATCGACCTGGTGGACTCAGCCCAGGCAGGCCTAGCCCCCTCCTCCCAGGCTGAGCCAAGGGTCTCTACCAAGCCCCAGGTTTCAAACAGCCAACTCATGCACTGAGCACAGGACCCGGTCCAACCGCCTGTATGCCTCCCAGACAGATCAAGCCAATCAACTGTCTCACCCATTCCGAGGGCCTGATCCAGTTGGGGGCCCCTCAGCCATTGGTTCACAGTTCATGTGTTTCCATTTGTCTGGCCACTTGTCCCTGTATTCCATCCATCTCCGGTCCCAACGACTCCCGCTCACACAAACCCTCCTCCTTCTCGCCAACTGGACTCCCGGAGCTCCACCCAGGGCCCAACCGTGGATATCTGCATCCAGCTCCCTCAGTCGCTGGATGGGGCCTCTAGCACGACAATCAGGGTGTTTGGCCATCCTATCACCAGGGTAGGTCTGATCGGGCTACCCCTCGAACATTGCCAGCAGTCTACTGTGGGGGCATCTCCGTGGATTTCTGTGGGCCTCTCCTACACTCTGCTTCTTCTTATTCTCATGCGGTCTTCATCTCTCACGAACATTCCCTGTGTTCCCTCTCTGTTCTTGATCCAGTCGGGACCTCCCGCTCCCCCAAGTTCTCATTCCCTCGCCCCCCGCCCCTCACCACCCCCACTCACGTCCAGACAGTTCATGTAGATCTCATCCATTTCTCCTTCATTGGGCGATCCCCGTGTCTCTCCTGGGGTCCTGCTATCCAGGTAGCCTCCCTGGTGTTGTGAGTAGATGTCCAGTCATCCTTGTTCCATCTCCCCTTTGCTACTAACCTAACTTTGTGCCCTTTTTTTAAAAACCCATCAATATAGTTTGTACTGTCCCATATATTCTTGGATGTGTGGCCTTCACTGGAGAATGGTCAACCTACCATGTGTTGTACTCTTAAAGAAATTGACTCTCTTCCCAAGCAGTTATCAGCTGTCCATAGTCCCTTAGCCAGGGATAGAATTTCATGCTTACCTCCCTACTCCATGCTGGAATTTTATGTGATCTGAGTCCACAGAGGCATTGTGCATAGTGTCTTAACTGCTGTTAATTTATATGTGCAACTATCCTCTGTGATCAGAAAACACTATTCTTTATAGTCATCCACCATCTCTGGATCCTAAAATCTTTCTGTCCCTACTTCTGAAATGATCTCACGCCTTGGGAGGAAAGGGTGTGATAGTGATGTTCCCAAAATAAATAAACCACCTGTACAAAAGAAATACAAGCCATCCACCAATTAAGTTTTCTATGGTAACAGTGATTATTCCCTTAAACTTAAAGTCCATCAATAGAGATACAACCAAAATAAAACAAAATGTATTGACATGTGACAACTTCAAATCTCTCTCTCTCTCTCTCTCTCTCTCTCTCTCTCTCTCTCTCACACACACACACACACACACACACACACACACACACAAAGTCCTCAAATTTCCTAAAATAAGAAACTACAAACTGAGCAAAAGAAAAACAAGCAGCAGTATTGAGTGCATATGTCACATGCAGCAGGAGGTAAAACATGTTGAATTCTCCTAGAGAGCATGAAAAGAATGTTGACATCATTCCAATACATAATAGCTCACATCAGTGATGGGAAGGCAGGGTGTACACTAGCCAGAAGGTTTGGCTAAAGAAATAAAGGATACTTTTACTATTTAAATTATGAAACTAAGATGTCTTAAGAGCTATGCTGGTCAGTACACTGCTTGCCATACAAACATAAGGACCTGGGTTGGACCTCCTGTACCCACATGAAAACAAGGCATAGCATCATGTGCGTGTAATCCTGGTCCTGGGGTAATAGAGGAAAGAGGATCCCCAGGGATTATTTGGCAGCCAGCGTAGTTGAAGGTGTAAGCTTCAGGTTCAGTGAAATACTTTGTCTCAATAAGGTAGAAAGAAAGACACTCCTCAGTCCCTGGCTTTCACACACAGACATGCATGCACACCTGTATACACATGTGTAAATACCTGAACACACATAAAGAATCAAAACCTAATAAATAGCTGGCAGTAAGCCCTTTAATGTTCGAGACTTCTCTCCCATCCTTAATTGGGGAAACACGCACAAAGTACACTCTCACAGAAACGCTGCTGTCCCTGGCTACACTTGCTTAGCTGTAGCAGTGACACTCACTTAGACCTATGAGTGGCCGGAGTGGGTCTTCTTTCTGTCTCCATAACATGGGCTGTCTTCATCCTCCATATGTCTTCTCGTTTCCCCCAAGCCACTGCTACCACATAAGGCGACAAACATCAGGGGCTTCCGTGGAAGCTGCCTGTCTGATTCACTAGAACTCTTTCCCCTGCTTTCTATTTCTATGTATCTTTTACCACTCTGGATGTTATTCCCATCTTTCTTATATTTCTTTTGGAATGACTTATGAGCGTCTTTAGAAACGTTCTTCTCTTCTGGGTCTCCCCATAGTAGAAAAGCAGAGAAAATATAAACATGTTAGCATATAGGCGTTTCTTCTAAAGTATGATCCCTATATCTGTATATGCGTTTTCTCTTATACTAGTTACAAAGTTAATTGTAATATTTATCTTACTTAAACTATTTTATTAGGATGATATTTAACATACATCATGTAATTTTCTACACATGTGATGTATGTAAGTATGTTCATTTCTATATATATGAAAAGTGCAGCACATTCATTTATGTTCCAACAGCAGTTTTTCACTTTTTAGGAGCTTGTTAAAGAAAAGACTGATTTCCCCCCAGTTGGCAGCATATGCTGGACAAGGAATATCTGGTGTTCCCTATGGAAGCAGTAATCAGTGGTAAATGCTGAACTTAACATGTTGGAGGTCCTGCGTTCAATCTCAGAGACACATGCATGCAAGACCAATTTCCTAAGTACAAACAATGGGCATTGGACTACTTCTCTTATTGACCTCAAACAAATGTTCACACTGAGACAAGTGTCACTTCTAGAATTGATTAGGCAAGCATGTTTCATTACTAGTTCCTGGTGAATGGCCATTTCTTTCCAGCCAAGTTGTTTCTTCTCTCGATGTTTCATTTACATTACTTTCATTCTCATTTATTTATTTAATTATTCTAGATAATTGAAAGGCTAGAAATGGTTCACAGTAAATTCAGATACCACTCTTGAAAAAGTACATATATATATATATATATATATATATATATATATATATATATATTATGTGTCTGATATACAAAGATCAATACACGTTTTGCCAAAGAGCCCCTTTCACCATCTCTAAGGATATGGATCTATTTGGAGGAATCATAGGAAAGAGTATGAAGAACAGCAAGCTTTCATGTAGTAGGTTTTTGTTTGTTTTAATGACGGTGTCACTTTCTTGTCTGTGAAGGAAGCCCTAAAGACACCATGGGAAACTTCTAATGCTGATAAATACATTCGAAAAATTAGTGGGATACAAATTTATCATGCAAAAACCAGTAGCCTTCCTATATATAAATAACCAACATAGAAAGAAATCAGGGGAAGAATATATTTAATGTCTTGGAGTAACTCTAAGCAAAAATGAAAAACATTGAAAGAAATAAGACATCAGAAAATGGTAAGCCCTTTCATGTTCATGGATTGGTAAGACGAATATTGTGAAAATGGCCATCTAACTAAAAGCAATCTACAGATTCAATGCAATTGCTACATTCAAAATTGTAACACTATTCTTCACATAAATTGATTTTTTTTAACTTCTGTGGAAACACACACACACACATACACACACACACACACACACACACACACACACACACACGATCGGGTGGCTAAAATAATCCTTAACGATAAAAGAACTGTCAGAGATATCATCATCCCTAATTCAAGGCTGTGCTAAAGATCTATAGAAATAAAAACATCATGAAACTGCCGTAAACAAAACATGTTGATTAATGGACTAGAATTGATCACATAGACATTTGTACACATTCCTATAAACACCTGCTAATTACAAAGAAACTGAAAATACACACTGAAAAAACAACATTTTCAACAAATATTGTTGATCAAGCTAGTTAGCTCCATTTATAAAAATGAATATATATATATATATATATATGTATGTATTCATCCTGTACAAAACTTAACTCCAAATGAATGAAGGATCAGAACATAAAACCCTGTACCCTGAAAATGATAGAATAGAAAGTAAGGGATACATTTGAACAATTGGCACAGGAAAAGGCTTTCTGCTGACCTCCATAGCACAATCGTTAAGACCAACTACTAATAAATGGGATCTAGTGAAGTGCAAAAGCTTCCTCACAGCAAAGGGCACAATCATTCCAGCAAAGAGGCAGCTTACAGAATGAAGAGAACTCTCTATCAAATACATGACTGACAGAATGTTGTTATCTAGAATAGACAAAGAACCCCCCCCCAAAAAAAAAACCTAAGCAGTAAGGAAACAAGTAACCCAGCTTAAATAGAACATTTTCAAAACATGAAACACAAATGGCTAAAAAATTCTTTAAAATGTGTTCAACAGTGTTACTTATCGAGGAAATGCAAATTAAAACCACCTGAGTCAGAATCGCCAAAATTAATAAAACACATGACAGTAGATGCTGGCAAGGGTGCAGGAAGAGAAGAACATTTATTCATTACAGGTGGGAGTGAAATCTGGTATAGTCACTATGGAAATCAGTGTGGGGGTTCCTCAAAACACTTGAAATATACCTACTGTGAGATCTATACCATTCCTGGGCATGAACTACAAAGATACTTTTTCATCCATATTCATTGCTGTTCTATTCATGACAGCCAGAAATTTAAAATAGGGCATCTAGGGATGCCCATCAACTGAGAAGTAGATAATGAAAATTTGCACATTTACATAATGGAGTATTTTTCAGATGGTCAGAAAACCAAAATCATGAAATTTTCTGTTAAATGGAGAGCTAGAAATAATCATCCTAAGTGAGGTTACCGAGACCCAGAAATATAAACCTTGTATGTTTTCTCTTGTAAGTGTGTAGCTAGAGTTTTCCTGCCTGGCCCACAGTCAGGACAAATCTCTCTCACCTGCCAGTCCCACAGTCGCTCAAACCCAACCAAGTAAACACAGAGACTTGCTTACAAACTGTATGACCGTGGCAGGCTTCTTGCTAACTGTCCTTGTATCTTATATTAATCCGTTTCTATAAATCTATTCCTTGCCACATGGCTTGTGGCTTACCGGCATCTTTACATGCTGCTTGTCCTGGCGGTGGCTGGCAAAGACTCCCTCCACCTTCCTGTTTTTTTAATTCTCTCTGTTAGTCCCGCCTATACTTCCTGCCTAGCCACTGGCCAATCAGTGTTTTATTAGCAACACATTTGCCATACAGAACATCCCACAGCATAAGTGAGTGTTAGTTTTTATACTTTAGATATGCTTGATGGCTGTTCTTGGTTGTCAACCTGGCTATATCTGGAATGAACTATAATCCAGTAATGGAGGGCACACTTGTGATCTGGATCTTGAAGCTAGACAACACAGGCTTTTGATCAGGATCTCGAGGCAGGATGGCACACCTTTAATCTGGGCCACACCTTCTGCTGGAATGCTATATGAGGACAATGGAAGAAGGAAGGTCTGTTTGTTCTTTCTTTGCTTGCTTGCCCTCACCTTGTTAGCACATCCTTTCCTTCACTGGCATTGATACCTACCTCTTCAGGATTTCAGCATATACAGAAGACCAACTGAAACACCCAACCTTGTGGGACTGGACAGCTACTAGATTCTTGAACTTTCCATTCACAGATAGCTATTGTTGGACTCACTCTTTAGGTCACTCCAATAAATTCCCACATCTATATCATATAGATATAGCTCTATATAGATATATAGATGTATATAGAGAGATTTATTCTATAACATTCTATAAATTCTGTGACTCTAGAGAACCCTGACTAATACAGATATGTGTTTCATTTATAATATCCACAGAGGTTAAGTACCTAATAAGGGACCCCAGGTGGAGAAGAGAATCTTCCAATGAAAAGGAATAGGATGTAGTGTTATGAAAAAATAGAGAGGAGATTGGAATAAGAGGATTAAATGGGGAAAGGGTTGGGAAAACTGTTCAGAAGGTGGAATACGTGGGGAATATCTTAAACTACAGGCCTTTTGAAAAGCCATTTGGAAACCTACTACTGTAGCGTCTTCCTAAAATATATGCACATATAAAAAATTAAATGGAATTACTGTATAGTAGAGGAGAGAATACCCCAACTAGACATCATATGCTACCAAACAAAGCCCCAAGTACTAATAATGAAATACTCATAGACCCTCAAATCACTTTTGGTTGTTGATGCTATGGTTAACTCTACACAACTTGATGGTAAGAACCTATTGTGGAATACACTGCATGCTTACGGCATAGAACATGGAGAAATCTAGCCAGTAATAAATTGGAAGCTTCATTCCTACTGGATAGCATTATTAGTGCTAGAAGTTGCTGTACATACTAACAAAGAAGAAAAGCAGGTATCAATATGACTCAGCTACAAACCCTTCAAGCTACAATAATGACAGGCTGGCTTCAAGATATGACCACTGTTGCAAGGATGGCATGAATATTGTGGGAAACAACAATCACTTAAATAATAATGTCATTATTATTTATATAATTTATTATTATTATTATTATTATTATTTAACTTACATGATGCCTGACATTGAACATGAAACCAAGAACCTCAGGCTACATAGGTCATCAGCATAAGAGTAAAACTTACTGCTAATATTCTGTTAAACTAACTTAGCAATAAAATGATTCCTAATGGTATATACCCATATATTCTCCTAATGACATATACTCATAGATAACTTAATCACTCAACCCTCATCAGAGAAGTTCCTTTTTTTTTTAGGTAGATGGTAATTACTACAGAAACACACAACTGAAAAATATGCAGATTGGGAGACTTGGAATACTCAGTCCTAAATGTGATGTTGTTATCACATCCCTCTATTCAAGGCTCAGGAATCTGTGCAGAAGAGGGGGCAGAAATATTGTTTGAGCAAGAGGTGGTAGATGACTTTAGGGAAGCAGCATTTTCCAGACACAACAGGGAGAAGATGTACATTATGATCTCCTAGGGACTATGACAGGAAGCACAAGACTTATACAAACTCAAGGCAGGCAACATCCCAGCACAAAAGGAGAGGAAATATACACAAAGTTCCACACCTAGCCAAGAAGCTGTTTGCAAACATGATCTTCTAGAAGAAGGAAAATGAGGTTTCTCCATTGAGGTAGCACTGGATATACCAATTACACTCCAGGCCAGGCCCCATTCTCAGGAAGAGTTGGCCAATACAAATTCTATTCCATGGGGGCTTTCTTTTCTGTTTTTTGTTTTTTGGTTTGATGTTGTTGTTTTGATTTTGTTTGATTTGGTTTTGATTTTGGTTTGTCTTGTTTTGCTTTTGTTTTTAAGAGAGAGAAATAACAAGAAGTTGAGTAGGTATGGAGGTAGCAGACGATTTGTTAGTAGTTGATGGAGGAGAAAGAATATATCCAAAATATACTGGATAAAATTGTCAAACAAACAAAAATATAAAATGCTGTGGGAATGTTCTGTATGGCAAATGTGTTGCTAATAAAATACTGATTGGCCAGTGGCTAGGCAGGAAGTATAGGCGGGACTAACAGAGAGAATAAAAAGAACAGGAAGGTGGAGGGAGTCACTGTCTGCCAGCCGCCGCCAGGACAAGCAGCATGTAAAGATGCCGGTAAGCCATGTGGCAAGGTATAGATTTATAGAAATTGATTAATTTAAGCTATAAGGACAGTTAGCAAGAAGCCTGCCACGGCCATACAGTTTGTAAGCAATATAAGTCTCTGTGTTTACTTGGTTGGGTCTGAGCGGCTGTGGGACTGGCAGGTGAGAGAGATTTATCCTGACTGTGGGCCAGGCAGGAAAACTCTAGCAACAATAAAAAATAATCAAAATTGCAACTTGTGAGATGTCAGCTGTCTGGGGTGGGGATGGGGGGCTAAAAGTACTTTCTCTACAAGCTTAACTTCATGAATTCAATCCCTGGAACTCACAAAATGTGAAAAAGGAGAACTGACCCCATGGAATTTTTCCTTGTCCTCATAGTGTGCATGTACTCACACACATACATCTTGTACATATACAAACAATAGTAGGAAACTGCTTTTTTGAAAACGAAATTAACCCTGAACACACTGGCACAGGAGACAATTTTCCTGAATAGAACACCAATTGCACAGGAACTAAGATCAACAACAAATACATGAGACTACATAAAGCCGAAAAGCTTCTGTAAGCCAAAGGACACCATCAAACAGGACAAAATGGCAGCCTATAAAATGGGAAAAGATCAACATCCTTAGCCATCAGGGAAATGCAAGCCAAAACAACTCTGAGATTCCATCTTATATCTGTCAGAATGACTAAGATCAAAAACACAAGTGACAGCTCATTCTGGTGAGGATATGGAGCAAGTGGAACACTTTCCATTACTGGTAGAAGTATAAACTTGTACAGCCACCTTGGCGATTAATATGGCAGTTTCTCAGATTGGGAATCAATCTACCTCAAGACTCAGCTACACTGCTTCTGAGAATATACCCAAAGGACACTCTACAATACCACAAGGACACATCTCAACTATTTTTATAACAGCTTTATTTGTAATAGCCAGGATCTGGAAACAACCTGGGTGTCCATCAACCAAATAATGCATAAAGAAAATGTGGTACATTTACACAATGGAGTATTACTCATTTATTAAAGATGATGACATCATGATATGTTCTAGCAAGTGGATGTTACCAGAAAAGATCATCCTGAGTGAGGTAACCCAGATCCAGAAAAACAAGCATGGTATGTACTCAGTTATAGGTGGGGATTAGCCATAAATTAAAGGATAACCATGCTACAATCCACAGATCCAAATAAGCTAAGTAACAAGGAAGGTCAAGGAATAATACATGAATCTCACTGTGAAGAGAAAATAGAATAAACATCACAGGTGGATGGGGGAGAGGTTTGGTTGTGGGTATAAGCATGGGAACTGGAGGGATAGTGTACTGGGAAAGACAACTGGAGTCAGGGTCATCTGGGATAAGCTAGAAACCTAGTACAATGGAAACTCCCAGGAATCTGAGGGTGACCCTAGTTAAGACTTAGCAATGGGAAATGCAGAGCCTGAACTGGCCTTTGCCAGTAACTAGGCAAGTGGAAGTACTGGGACCCCAACCCTCATAACATCTGACCCATAATTTACCCTACCTATAAGATATGCTGGGACAAAAATGGCACAGAAATTATGGGAGTG
>CABHPQ010001999.1:5296-52109 GCA_902168405.1 Peromyscus aztecus
TCTCTCTCTCTCTCTCTCTCTCTCTCTCTCTCTCTCTCTCTCTCTCTGTGTGTGTGTGTGTGTGTGTGTATGACACATGTTCACATGTGTGAAGGTATGCGTAGGGAACATGAAGGACGGAGGTCAACACAAAGCATATCTCTTAATGGTTCTCCACCTGATTTTCCAAACAAGAGTCTTTCAGTGAACTCTGAGCTCATTGATTTTGCTGCTACCCTGGTTGGCCAGCAAGGTCCAGGCATCCTCCTGTCTCTGCCCCACCAACCCCAGCCCCAGTGCCAGGATTATAGGCATGTACACCTGGGCTTTTTTTCATAGCTGCTAGGAGCCGCACTCAGGTCCTCACGATTGTGCAAACATCTTACGGGTGGAGACATCTCTGCAGCCCCATGTTTTGTTTTGTTTTTATTTTAGATAATCATGTGTCCCATGTTGGCTTTGAACTAACTCTATAGTCAAGAATCACGATGAACTTCTAATCCTCCGTGGATTATACGTGTGTGCCAGCATCCCCAGTTGATGAGGTGCTGGGGATCGAACTCAGGCCCTTATGCATGCCAGGCAAGCAATCTATCAACTGAGTTACATCTCCAGCCCCAAGTCTTTCTTCTTAAAGCTACAATCTCCCTAACCTCAGGATTACCCCTTCTTTTATGCAGGAAGCTTGCCTATGGCTGGAGGAAGAAACAACACAGCTGTGACTAGATTCATCCTCCTGGGGTTTTCAGATCAACCTCAAATGAAGGTTTTCCTTTTCATGCTCTTTCTGGGGATTTACCTTCTGACCCTAGCCTGGAACCTGAGCCTCATCACCCTCATCAGGATGGACACTCACCTCCACACTCCCATGTACTTCTTCCTCAGTAACCTCTCCTTCTTAGACATCTGTTATTCATCCTCTACTGCCCCAAAGATGCTTTCTGACATCATCACAGATCAGAACACTATTTCCTTTGTTGGCTGTGCCACACAATACTTTGTCTTCTGTGGGATGGGGCTGACTGAATGCTTGCTCCTGGCAGCCATGGCCTATGACCGGTATGCTGCTGTCTGCAACCCACTTCTCTACATGGCTCTCATGTCCCATACTCTGTGTTTAAAGTTGGTGGCTGGTGCCTACATGGGTGGTTTCCTTAGTTCTCTGATTGAAACATTCCCTATCTACCAGCACGATTTCTGTGGGCCCAACATAATCAACCACTTCTTCTGTGACCTTCCTCCAGTCCTGGCTCTGGCTTGCTCTGACATCTTCACCAGCCAGGTAGTGACCTTCATTTTGGGTGTTGTTGTGGGAGTGATGTCTGTTCTTGTAGTCCTCATCTCTTATGGATACATTGTTGCTGCTGTCCTAAGGATCAGCTCAGCTAAAGGTAGGACCAAGGCCTTCAGCACCAGTGCATCTCACTTGACTGCTGTGACCCTCTTCTATGGCTCTGGTCTCTTCATGTACATGAGACCCAGTTCCAGCTATTCCCTCAGCCAAGACAAGGTGGTGTCTGTATTCTATGCTGTGGTTATTCCCCTGGTGAACCCCATCATCTATAGCCTCAGAAATAAGGACATTAAAAATGCAATAAGGAAAGCTGTCGAAAGGGACTACATGCTTTCTCATGGGCATTCATTTTTCTGACACTGGGTGGTGTTTACACGAAGATCTGAGTGGCTCAATGTTGCAGCAATTTATGTAGTTTTGACTACTTGATCTTCAACATGATTTGAATGGGCCCAGCTTTTTCTCTCCCCTGTCATTTTAATTTTGACTAAAGATTGATTTGCCATTATTGGTTTCTAAAATAAATAGCATGAGTACATTGTGGTTTCAAATGTTCTCTTTAGTGGAAAACCTTACCCTGACAAAATAGCATTCTGCAACATCAAAATACCACTTGTCTGTACTTCAGATATGGGACACAGAGAAATTGAGCTGGAACTCAGATGAAGGCTTCCTCCCTGATGGCTACTGTTAATAGCACCAGAGGGTGTTATATAGGCTGTTAGGAAAGAAGTCATCATATATATCACCTAGCTGTGGACCTTGCCTAGTACAATCCTGAACTGCTTGATAATATATGCCCACTGGACCAGTAGTGGCACAAATGTTCTAGAGGGAACCAATCACTTCCTGGTTGGATCTGAAGCCTATTCTATTAGAGGGAATACATGCACCTGGTACTATAAACATGACCTAAAGCCTGTGGCCAAGGAGGCACAGCCACTTTGTGGGAGTCTACTGGTAATTCCCTATTGATAAATGGATATGTAGTGCCCCACGGGCATGGTGTCGCACTAGACACAGAAGCAGGCTGATCTCTGTGAGTTCAAGACCAGCCTGGTCTACAAATTGGGTTTCAGGCCAGCCAGGGCTACACAGTGAGACTCTGTTTAAAAAAACATAAATAAATAAATAAATAAATAAATAAATGGAATGCATTAAAACTGTCTTCCAAGTTATGTTTATACCCTTAGATAGTGCAGTTCTCAGTCCTGGTCAGAGAAGCCTCTTTTGTTAGTGGAAGGTGATCAACACAGAGATTCATGAAGGGTCAAGGTGCTGAGAATAATAACTTTTGAGTGCTCAACTTTAAATAGAGCATTGATTTGACCTTCTCTATCCCCCAAGGTTCAGGGAATAACAAGGACAAGGAGAAGAAAGAATATAAGAACATGAGCATGGGGTGGATATTATGAATTTCTATCTTCTAGGAAGGACATGGCTACTGAACTCCTGAATTCACAGCAACTGTGAATCTGCAGGAAATGGAGTTCTCCAATTACCCATACACCCCTAGCTGAGGGACCACTGGAAGTTAATGGTTCCTAAGAGAGAGGGAATCACATATCTTTATTTCTTCATTTTCCTCTGGTAAGCTGCCCAAGATCAGTAAATGACTTCATGGTCATGCACATGCAAGGAGCCCCAGTTAAATTCCTTGGGTTATTAAAAAACAACAAACAAACAAACAAACAAAAATCACATGAAAACAAGAGCAGGTAATATTGGGAAGAAGAATAGTTCCAGAAGGAATATAAGGGGGACAAGAGAGGATAATGGGAGGTGAATATGATCAAAACACATTACATGGAAAAAATTTCAAAGAATAAGTGTTTTTATATTTTTAAGAGAAATGCAGTATTTTATCTAAAGCATGCATATTTATGTTCCTTCAAAATATTCATGGTTTGCCAAAGAACAGTGTACAAGTACTTGTGATGATTAGGGGGGTTTTAAGGTTTCATCATTTTATTATTTTTAATTATTATCTAAATTCTCTCTGTGTGTTGGTTAGTTTTAAATGTCCATTTGTCACAACCTAGAATCATGTAGGAAGAGCCTGAAGGAAGAATTACCTAGATCCAGTGGCCTCTGGCCATGCCTGTGGAAGACTGTCTTGAGTGTCTTAAATGAGGCTGAATAGAAGACCTACCATGAATGTGGATAGCAAGATTTCATCAGCTGTGGTTTTTTTTTAGTTTTATTTTACAATATAATTTAATTCTATGTATCAGCCGCGGATTCCCTTGTCCTCCCCCCTCCCACCCTCCTCCCCTTCCCCCCAGCCCACCCCCCATTCCCATCTCCTCCAGGGCAAAGACTCCCCCGAGGATTGAGATCAACCTGGTAGACTCAGTCCAAGCAGGTCCAGTGCCCTCCTCCCAGGCTGAGCCAAGCATCCCTGCATAAGCCCCAGGTTTCAAACAGCCAACTCATGCACTGAGCACAGGACCCGGTCCCACTGCCTGGATGCCTCCCAAACAGATCAAGCCAATCAACTGTCTCACCTATTCAGAGGGCCTGATCCAGTTGGGGCCCCCTCAGCCATTGGTTCATAGTTCATGTGTTTCCATTTGTTTGGTTATTTGTCCCTATGCTTTATCCAACCTTGGTCTCAACAATTCTCACTCATATAAACCCTCCTCTTTCTCACCAATTGGACTCCTGGGGCTCTACCCGGGGCCTGGCTGTCATCAGCTGTGTTTTGTGTAGAGTTAGGAGAGTAGGAAGCGAGCAAGCAAATAAGCATGCATTGGTTCTCTCTGTGCCCATGAATGTGGATGTGACGTGACTCCCTGCTTCCACTCCTGTGTTAGTTCCCCTCAAGGACGTAGCTAGGAATTGTAAGCCTAATAAACCCTTTCCTCCCTCCCTGTTGATTTTTGCTGGGATCTTTTATCCCAAGAACAGAAATGAAACTCAAACACAAATTGGCACTGAGGAAGTGAAGTTGTTCCTGTGATAAAACTGACCGTGTCGTTTGGGCAGAAGAATTTGAGAGACTTTGCAACTTTAGTCTGGAATAGCCATTGGATGCTATTGGAAAAACTTACTGAGCTGTTTATCTTAATGAAGACAGGAATACTGAAAGTAACGTGAGCAGTGGAGGCCCAGCTCATGAGGATTTAGGGTGACAAGGACTTAACTAGAAAGTGGGCCAGGGGCCATTCATGAGATATTTGGGCTAAGAATATGTGTGTTGATCAGGCTGGGGCTGAAGAATCTGTTGTGAATAATAAGAAATATGCACTATGGAAGTGAAAGTTGTGCTTCATTGGGACAACAGGAAAGTATTTCATCAGGGTCAGCATGCAGAAACTCATCTAACTGTAGTCCAAAAGGGCCAGGATGGCTACACCAGGAGCTCACAGCAAAATTTGGCAGTAATGTAAGAGATGTCTACATGGTACTGGTGTTAAAGAAATAAAGTGATCATGGAGAGGAGCTGAGGCCTGGCACTTGTGTGACAGGTCTAGAGACCCTATGGAGAGATAGTAGAAAACATGGATGAAATCGAAGACTCAGTTGCTATGGAGACTCCATGATACTGAGGTGCCAGAGCTATTGGATATCCTTCAAGGACAACTGTGGATGTGGAATAGAGCCAGGCTAAGATGGAAACTGTGTGCAGGGAAGGGCAGAGCTGGGGAGTGGGGTCACCAAAGTCCTCTGGAGCCCAGCAGATCACCAGCCACAGCTAATCACACACTGAACAACTAGGTTTGGTATTTACACGGTTGGATTTTGATTTGGCTTATGTGGGATTGCTCACTTGCTCTGCCCCAGTTTTTCCTTTTTGGAATAAGAATGTCTAAGTGGTAAATTTTTTATTTATTTTATAGAAGCTCATAGTTAAGAGACTTTGGGTTTTTTAATATTTTTGGACTATTGAAGTGTTGGACTTTTGAAACTTTGTAGAGTGTGACTTTATTTTGTATTACGATATTAACATGAGACTTTGGAGACAAGAGTTAAAAAGTATTATGGTTTGGGGTGATATGTTTGTGTGTCAAACTGACAAGGAGTGGATTATGAAGGATAACTTTAAATGTCATCTTGCCACAACCTAGAATCATATGGAAAGAAAGTCTTAATGAAGGATTGCCTAGACCAAGTTGGTCCATTTGGTGATTGTTTTAATTGCCTTACTTAGGATGGGAAAGAGGGCCCTGAATATGGGTGGTATATCTCATTTAAGGGCTGGGCCTTAAAACATAGAAAAATAGAATATGTATAAAATCATAAAAAGCAGGAAGTAATAGGCAAAGGTCCCTTTGCTCTCTCCTCACTCTTGAGTGTGGATGTGATGTGGCCACTATTCCTTTCTGGACTTCCCTTCAATATAGACTGTGACTTGGGATTGTAAACCAAATAAGACCCCTTTTCCCCTTTACTACTTTTTGTCATGATATTTTTTACTAAAACAACAAAAGTGAAATTAGATCAGTACTTGTTTTATATCGTTCTAATAAATTGGTCCTTCTGTAAGTGAACAGAAAGTCAGCCATGAGAGCAAATAAAACACACACAAAAAAAGAATCTTCTAATCATTAATAAATGGGACTTTTTCATACATTAAAAAAATCAACCTATTCCAGGTTCTGTGTAGTGCACAATGTGCTCCAATGAATTATAATTAAAATTTACAGTATCCTTTTGACATGTTATTTGATAGAATATTAGCGCAATAAAAGGGTCAGAGACCTATAAAGGCTTTTGTTACAAATTAACTTTCTAGAACAACTGTGAAATTCTCATTTATATACTTACTTGCCTTCCCATTTTTGTTGTAAATAATAGTACAGATGGCTTTGCAAATTTCAAATGATGTATCTTTACACTTTTAAATTTTATTTAAAGTTCTGGGGATAAAGTTTAGTTGGTAAATTGTCTGCCATGTAAGCATGAGAGCCTCAGTTTGAGCCTCAGAACTCAAGTAAAAATCCAGGATTGAACATCATCCTAAATGGAGAAAACAAAACATTCCCACTAAAATCAGTAACAAGACATGGGTATCCATTCTCTCCATTCTTGTTCAATATATTGCCTAAGTCCGAGCAAGCACAAGCAGTAAGACAAGAGAAGGAAGCTAAAGGAATACACATAGGGAAGAGAAAAGTCAAAGTATCCCTATTTGTGCATGACATAATCCTAAAGACACCACCAAATAACTCATATCTGATAAACACTTTCAGCAAAATGGCAGGATACAAAATTAATCTACAAAAATCAGTAACCATCCTATATACCAGTTACAAATACACTGAGGAAGAAATCTGGGAAACAATTCCATTTACAACAGCCTCAAAAACAAAATAACTTGGAGAAAACATAACTAAAGAAATAAAGAACCTCTATAATGAAAACTTTAAAACGATGAAGAAAGAATTAAGTAAGATGCTGAAAGGTGCAAAGAATTCCTATATTCATGGATTAGCAGAAGCAATGTTGTAAAAATGGCCACCCAACCAGAAACTAATCTACATATTCAGGGAAATCCCATCAAAAATTATACTGAATGCAGTAACTGAGGCCAGGAAAGACAAATGCCTCACATTCTCTTTATAGAGCCCACCTTCAAATATTTAGATTTGTGGGTTTAATGGAATACTTGTAGAATATAGGACCCCTGAAAAAGATTATTGGTTGAATATCTCAAGGGATGAAGCATAGCAGAACACAGGTGATATGGAAACAGATAAGAGAATACTAGGATTGTGGGGATAATTAAGAAGGCATGGATGGAGGGGATGGAGGAGGCAAAGAGGAAATAAAGGAGAGCTAACCACAAAAAAAAAAAAAAAACGGTATGTGAAAAAAACTCATATGGAAGCTATTCCTTTGTAAGCCAACTAAAATGTGTGTGAGTTAGATAGATGATAGCCTGCATGGTTGAACGGTGAGAAGCGTGGCAGTCTTTATTCAGGTGTGTGTGTTTAAGTGCCTTCTCTCAGCTCCTGGGTTATATTTGCATATTTCTGTAACATCTTTTGGTGGAACTTTGATTTAATTTTATTTGATTACAAGCTTATGACATCACCATGCTATGTATGTAATATTGTTTACACTAAACAAGAGAGTGACCAAAATAATAAAATCCACTTGAAGCATACACACCATGAGTTCATTACTATCATACAGACTTTAATGCACTGTCGTGATGTCCCTGTGCTTTACAGATCAGAACAAAAGATTCAGAGAAAGATGGTCATTTGTCAAGTTAGATGTGGGACCCAGTCTCCAGATTATCTGAGTCTGACAACTGTTCATTCCAGCATCACTGATGTACCCAACGGAATGGGTCCTTCTCACCTTTGTGGTGCCAAGGTGCCAGGCACAGTGCTCAGTGGCCCAAATGTTCTGGGTAAATGTTAACTATTTGAATGTATTGGGCTTTGACGGTGAACAGCCTAGGTGTCCATCAGCTGATGAATGGATAATGGAAATGTGGTACATACATGTAATGGAATTTTATTCAGCTGTAAAAAAAGAAAATTATGAAACTTGACAAGTAAATGGATAAAACTTGAAGAAAAAAAATCATACTTACTGAGGTAACCCAGACACATAAAGACAAAAGCCACACACACACACACACACACACACACACACACACACACACAGATCCTTGCTTTGAACCTTTAGATATATATGATTAACCTTGAGTACCTTTAGAAACCAGGGAACTAGAAAGAGGCCAATAGGATGGGCCTATAAAGAAAGATTTTAAGACGGGGTATAACGGAATACAGGTGCCATGAAAGAGAAAAGGGGAAGTTGGGTTGGAAAGATTTAAATGAGAGGGGGCTTGAGAGGGTAAGGCAGAGGAAGGGATAAAGAGGGATACCCAACACTAAAGATGCTTGAAAAAGTCATATAGAAACCTACAATTTTAGAAGTTTCCGCATGCGTGGTGTGTGTGTGTGTGTGTGTGTGTGTGTTTAAATGGAGTTATCCTGTAGGGAAAGGATAGTGTATCTCTCTGCTGCTATAGGTTTTGAAACAAAAAGCCTGGTGCCAGATATGAGGTGTTGCTCTTGGACAATATCAACCCTCTCCCAAATAAAACAAGCTATTACCACTGCTCTTCATTACCCATTAGAATTAGACAGTAAGGCCCTATTGTTAAAGACACCATACATTTGGGTCACAGGATATGGAGAAATGCTGGAGATGCAGCCAGTGGTTGATGTGGTCAAATTTTATTATAAACATGGTGAAACTCTCAAATAATGAATAAGGAAGGTCATATGGGAAACTCTGGAGGGAAGCAAGGGAAGGGAGAAAATATGTAATAATATTATAATCGCAAATATAAAAATAACTGAGTCTCTGAAGATAATGTGGAAATATAATGACATAGTCACTAACCATTTTGTCCAAATCTAAGCAGGGTAGTAAACAAGTAGCCACTGTTATTTGCATCTTATGGTCTTGCTTTAAATCAGAGACATAGAACCACAAACTTATGTCTGACTTGAGATTACTGGCCAGAAATGGCAACTCAGTTTGCATAATTACCTGTATCCTCTCCTGGTCCTTTGAGTTCCCTGAATATTGCAAGAATTTTCTTGTGAATATATAAATAAACATATCACATAGAAAAGGAACTAGCAACAGACCAAAGAAATTATTCCATCCAAGTCCAGCTTTCTGAACAAAGGACTTTATTAGAAAATGGTATAATTTTTCTATAGAAAATGTATACCAAAGCATGAATGACTCTTGAGCAGCAGCATCAACAATGATTCCCCTTCTCCAGAATATTGGACTAACAAGCAACTGCCTTCCTGGGGAGTTCCAGTCCCTAGACAGCAATACACATCCTATATACTCCAGACCGAAAAACCAACCACATGTAATGTTCTAAGAAACTGGGGGAAAGAGACTGGTGACTATAATCTCAGATAAGAGTCTGCCCTGTTTCAAGATGGAAGTTTGCTTGCTTGTTTTGATTGTTTGTTTGTTCACTTGTTTATGGCATAGTCTCATTCTGTAGCCCAGGCTGGGATGGAACTATGTGGCCCAGGTTGGACTAAAGCCTGTGGAAATCCTCCTGCCTTATTTTTTTTCTTCTTATTCTTTGCTTATGTATTACATCTTGACCATGTTTTTCCCCTCCTCCCACCCATTCCAGTCCCCCCTCTCACCCTCCTTTCTCCCCCAGATCTACTCTTCCTCTGTTTCCCTTCAGAAAAGAGAAGAACTCCCAGGGATATCAACCAAACATGGTACAATAATTTACAATAAGACTGGCACAAACCCTCATGTCAGGACTGGACAAGGAAACCCATAGAAGGAAAAGGGTCTGTCCCAAAAGCAGGCAAAAGAGTCAGAGACAAGCCCCTCTCCCTCTGTTAGGAGTTCCCCAAGAACACCAAACTGCTGTGAGATGTTCTGTATGCTGTCAATTTATGTTGCTATGATTGATTGATAGATAAAATGCTGATTGGCCAGTAGCCAGGCAGGAAAGATAGTGTATGTGGGACAAGGAGAGAGGAGAATTCTGGGAGGTGGAAGGCTGAGGCAGAGAGACGCTGCCAGCTACCATGAGGAGAAGCATGATATAAGATACTGGTAAGCCACAAGCCATGTGGCAAGGTATAGATTTATAGAAATGGGTTAATTTAAGATATAAGAACAGATAGCAAGCAGCCTACCATGGCCATACAGTTTATAAGTAATATGAGTCTCTGTGTGTTTACTTGGGGGGCGCAAGTGGGAGAGATTTGTCCCAACTGCCGGCAGGCCAGGACACAGGAAAACTTCAGCTACACCAAACTATACAACCATAACATATAAACAGAAGACTTAGCTCAGACAGGCTGCCTGATTGTCCATTCAGTCTCTGTGAGCCCCTAGAAACCTTCTTAGTTGATTCAGTGGGCAGTGTCCTTGTTTCCCCTGCCTTATTAGTGGTGGGATTATAGGTATAAACCACTTCTCTTGGCTCTGGAAGAATTTTAACATTCTATTCTTTTCATTTCCATGGACATGTTTATCACTGTACTATTGCCAATATTTCGTTCCCATGACTGTGAACCACAGTATTGTGTAAGGCATCATGATGGTAAAGTTCAACTGGAGAAAAGAGCTCCCTGCAATACTGGGAAATATCCGCTAAAATCTTTAGTTATTATACTACAACCATTATATCACTCTCTTAAAAACAAACCATGATGGGACACAAAAATGCTGAACATACATTGACAATAAGAAAGAATGCGCCAGTGTGTCATGAGTTGTTAATCTCAACAATGTTGAATGTCCAGTGACTATATTACAATGAATTCTCACAAGTCTTTTTAGACCAAATTTGAGCAGATGCCTAAAATAGCAATATATACTTTGTGCAGTAATCTGATTGTCTATATTGATCCAGGGCAAGCTTCTGGATGCAATATGGAAGAGTAAGAGAGATCAGAGTCCCATCATCTCATACACTGCTATTGATCCATAAGATACTGCTATAGGTCATGACTTTTCAAGATGCCAGAAATCAAATCATTAGAACACCAAAGAATTGGCACTGAAGAAACCCTGTATTTTTCACCATTTTTCTTCATGATTCAAACTCCCACTTTTAGGTTTGACCTAAAGTTTACTAAGTGGCTAGTAGTGATTTCCTTTAACAAAATCAAGCTGTTTCTTATTAGTCTTCCTCAAAGGTACAATAAGGCCAACATGTGCTTTATTTCTTTCAAACAAGAAGTTTTGGTGTGATCATCCTCAACTGATCAGTATCACAGAAGATACAATGGTCAAGGCCTGGTCTTTATTACACTACATCAAGCTATTTATGAGACAAGGTTGGTAGACTCTGGGGTCAGGGACTCCGTGAGGAATCTTCTCTAGAGGGATAGCCTTGTAATTTAACAGTTTTCATGCTTGCACAAGTTTCTCAACTTGATATTTCTCAAATACCTATAGATAGAATAATTAATGATGAGATGGCCATTTTTTAACAAGGAAATTATGATCCTACAGGTCCTAAGTATGATTCATTTCCAAGGCATCAAACCAATTGTTGGTTTATATTGGCATGCTGTCTGTTTCAAAGACATCTTTATCCAAAGTGCCATGGACTTTGTAGTGTTCCAGTAATGGGCACATGACTGCTGATAACAGTAACTCTGACATGACATTGTGTTGAAATCTTTTTATCTATGACCTTGGCTGCAGATTGTCTTCTTCTGCAACCTCTTCATGGCATCTTTGATTTCCTTGTTCCTCAGACTATATATTAAAGGATTCAACATTGGAATTACCACAGTGTAGAAGACAGATGTAAACCTGTCAAAGCTGGAGGAGCCACCAGAGCTGGAACTCAAATAGACAATGATACCAGAAATATAGAAGAGGGAAACAGCTGTCAGGTGAGAAGCACAGGTGTTAAATGCCTTAGACCTGCCTTTAGCTGAAGTGATCTTCAAGATTGACAAGACAATGAAGCCATAGGATAGCATGATAGCTAAGGCATTGACTATTCCAAAAAACATTGTTAATATAGCAAGCAGGACCTGAACAGAGAAAGCATCACTGCAGGATAGATTTACCAGCTGTGATATGTCACAGAAGAAATGTCTGATAACATTAGGTCCACAGAAGTGGAGCTGCAGCAAGGCACATATCTGAGATAAAGAACCTATGAGTCCTGCTGTATAGCTTCCCAACACCATGTGAGCACAGAGGGTGGGTGACATGACTGATGAATAGAGCAGTGGGTTACAAATGGCAGCATACCTGTCATAGGCCATGGCTGTCATGAGGCAAGATTCACTCAACCCCATAGTAGAAAAGATGAAGTATTGAACTATGCAGCCCACATAGCTGATAGTTTGTTTTTCCTGAAAGAAGTTGGAAAGCATCTTGGGGGCTGTGGAAGTGACAAAGCAGAGGTCTATAGAGGACAGATTACTGAGGAAGAAATACATGGGTGTGTGGAGGTGGGAATCCATCCTTATTAAAGTAATGAGGGACAAGTTCCAGGTCAGAGTCATAATATAGATAATCAAGAATATGACAAAAAGCATTACTCTGATTCTTGGGAAGTCTGAGAATCCCAGGAGGATAAACTGAGTGATCTTGGTAATATTTCTTTCCCCAATCACTACTTTGTTGCTCATGTTCCTAATATCAGAAAAGAAATAAGACAATGCATTTGTGACAAGATGATTTTAGTGATATAGCAATTCAGTTCTGATTCCCTTTGCTCTGTATTAAAAAGTCACAGTGGCTTCAACACAATGACCTGGAGCACTTACTGTAGAGAGAGGACAATAGAAGTCCTTGGCTAGAAAACTGCTGTGACACTAGAACCAGTGATTCATGCACAAGTTCAGAATGCACTCAGGTGCACATCCACAGTCCATTAGATTCTGACTGCTATTATCACTGATTGATTGTCGAAAATCATGACTAAGAGTGACACCCTGGGAGAGTGAAGCCTGGTCTACAAGTCCCTGAGATGTCTTCAGCACTGTAGACAGTGAGACACAATGACTCCAGGCAGCTGTAGATTCAGAACCAGCATCCATGCAGATCAAACCATCCAGAAACATCAAAATCAACTGAAAAATCTTATTCTTTGGCCTTTGCTTGACTTTGAGTACACAGGCTCCAGGGACAGACATAAACTGAAGGACCTTGACACAGAAAAGACTCAAAGCAGATATTTTCTTTCTGAAAAATCTCTGGAAATATTTTTGTAATGACAATTAATAGTTAGAGGTCTCTGTTTCATAATAAATAGTACTTATTACCTATATTCAGTGAAAAAAAATGTTGTCCTTGAGAAGAAAGAGCCAGCCTGTGATAACACCTATGAAAGATTTTGGAAAGATGAGCATGAGAAACCATCGACACTTAGACGAAAGCAACTGGACTATTAACATCATGGCTCATTATTCTCACAATGACAAACATGCAACAAAAACAAACAGACATTTCAGAGACTAAAGGATTGATACAAATTTTCAAATGAGGAAGCTAGTGATTTAAATTACTGTGGAGTGAACATGCCTTCATGGGCTCTGAGATCTGATTCACTGTAGGAAAATTATTAGAGGATCCATTATATCTTGATAAACTCTTGGGATTGAATGTAACCACCACATATAAAGTAAAAAACACGAAAATAAGTGGAAAACCTGGTTAAGAGAAAAAGAACAAAAATTCAGTTGAAATATATGTCAACAGTCACAAAATATACCAAGACAGTATACAACACCTTTTCTGTGAAAGATATCTTCTAAATCAACAAGGAATGGTCACTACAGCACTGATGAGTTCAAAGAAAGCTCTCCTTATCTGGTATAAGTTTACCTTGTGTAGTTATAGTCATGTATGTGGTTTATGTCTCCCTGTTTTTGTCTCACTCTCTCTCTCTTTCTATATCATGCTCATATTCATAGATAACACACAAGCACTCATGTGCACACACAAACATGCACACTGTATGAATCATTTCCAAAGAAACACTTTAAAACCAATTAAAAGCCAAACAAAAAAGTAAGGGTGATGTGATTTTTATTATCTTCTTCCTACTCAACTGTGTTTCCCCAATTTTGTATATCTGCTATATTTTACTAACAATTTAAGATTTATATTCATAATAACACAGGGAGAGGGCCAGAGAGAGGAAACCTAACATTCACTTACAGGATGCATATCCCTTTATCATGTTAACACTTCACTACCTCAGTAGTCTCATGTATAAATAGAGATGATGAAACTCGCTGTCCTCTAGCACTGCTCAAGAGACTGAACGGCATAAGGGCTTACACGCAGAGCTCCGCTAACGTTAGCAATTATTCTTCCTGCCATCACCTTCCTCTGTAAAACGCAATTAATGGCAGAACAAAGATAATATATCAAAGACCTTTGGACAACATTAGTGCCTACAAAAATTGTCTGAGCCAGGTTTCAATAACAGTATTGAGAAATAGTTAGTAGAATATCTGCTCCTGTCTCCTATTATTTTTGGAACTTCCACTCAGTCGGATTGCAGGTTCTTATTGCTGCATTTGTTTTCTCCACCAAGTGCTGTCTAGAAGACAGTGTGGTCAATGAAGGATTGGAGGAGATTCTCTCCTTAGTCTTAAGTGTTGTGTTCACTCCCATTTGCATCCACTCACAAGTATAGGTTGAATGTATTTCAACTGGTCCTACTCAACTCTGCATTTGAAACTCAAATATTACTCTTACTTTCCATTATGGTTTTATGAACTTCACCATCTTTCTGTTTATTCTTAGAATAAACAATATTGTTTCTCAGTTCAGACAAGTTATGTTTAATAAAAGCATTTTGAAATTATAAATTCTCATGAGTAACATTCTTAAACATCAACTTAATTGGTCAATTCAATAAAAATGATTTAAATGTTTGTTACTGTCACATTGCAATCTGGTGATATAGACAGGCACATGTATTTTTACTCTATGTAACCCACTATTCCCAGTAAAGACTGAAAAATTATGAACTATTACTTTACTATTAACATTTTTTCTAGACTAATTTATGTAAATGTTATGACAGAGGAAAGAAGGAACATACTCACTCCTTTTATTAGTGTTCTGTATATGTTCAGCACCTCCCAAGACAATTTAAAGTAGAAAAGATTCAACCGGATAGACACAGCTTGTCAGTTCTGATCTAATAAGAACATGGTCAGTTTAATGAAAGGTGCTGGGAATAATAAGTTAAATACATGTTGCTGAGTGAGAAAAATGGGAGTAAAAGAAACTTAAATGGACAGTTAGACCAACACTACCTGTGTCTGGAGTGAGTGTCTCTGATACCAGCACCACTAAAGCTAGTGTCTGGGGGACCACCAGGTGACACAGGAGAGCTTTTTGAAGACTGTGAACTGTCTCAGGGAACTGTGCATGAGTACTCTGTCACATCATAATACTTGGTTTGTCTCTTACAACAAGAAGTCATGGGCCAAAGCTGTGCATCTGAATAGAATATAATTCTTATTATTTCCAAGATACAATCCTGGTAAGCAAAAATGCAGTGAAAAGAGTTCCAGGGAAGATGGAAGTTGAGATATGTGGACAAGCATGCTCTGCTCTTAGGAAATCTGAAACCCAGTCAATTCTCTGTCTTATCCAGATCTCAATTTCTGGCTTTTAAATCAGTGAGGCTTTATAGATAATCTGATTTGGTCTGAGCTGTCCTCATTATGTCCATTGTTATAAGTAGCTAAAGGAAAGTAGTAGAATTTAAGGAATATACTTAAGAATTCAACAACCACCTCTCACCTCAGACACATACCTGGTATTTTAAATATAGCATATATTCTTTTCTCTGAACAGCATATAATTTGGATAAGTACAAAGGGAAACTGAGGGAAAATATACAGGGTGTGGAAGTTAGGAGAGTGGCTAGGGGAAGAGTGGGAAAGTCTAACCTCAAATCTTCTTAGATGGTGAGTCCTGTAAAAATTACAGATGTCGAGATAGCTGATTCTAACTGCAAGGCTTACCTTCTGACATTCACACAGACTAGAAGATAGACTTCTTGCCATGTGTTGAAACTGCCAATATTCCAAATAATTTTCCAGGAGGGGCACTAGTATATTCCTAACAAATGTTTTTGGCCATTAACCTGGCTGTCTACTAGTGAGATAGTGAGAAACACCGGGGAATCCTCTTAAATGTGCTGTGGAGAGCCAAAGTGAAAGGGAAAAGTCAATTATAGAAAAACTACAGTCTCTTGATCTCTGGCATCATGGTTGCCATGGAGATTTTTCTAATAATTGGAGGCCCAGTTTGCCATGGCATCAGTTCTTAACTTCCCCTGTGATCCTATTATGACACCAGATTGTAACTTTACTGACCTTGGAGACATTTGGTCTCCAAATGACATAAAGATCTTCCAGTCCCCAAATGTTAACTTTTGGGAGACATACTTGAGCTCTGAGATGTTAAGGGATTCTTCAAACATTTTTGACATCAGACGCAGAGCTGTAGAGTTTAGAATTTGCCTAGTTGGGTTTTGGTCTTGCTTTGGTCCAGTATTTCCTCGCTATGCTCCATTCCCTGTGTTTTAGAACAGTAATGTATATCCTGTATCATTATATGTTGAAAGTATGTAATCTGTTTTTTAATGTTGATTTTACAGGGGATTACAGTTAAGAGATTGCATGAATCTCAGAAGAAACTTTGAACTTTGGACTTTTAAACATTATTGAGACTGTTGATAGACTATGGGAACTTTTGGAGTTGGACTAAATACATTTTACATTATATTGTTACAAGCTTATGGGGTCCAAGGAGTGGAATCCGTTAGTTTGAATCTAATTGGCCCCCATAATCTCATAGGGAGTGGCACTATTAGATGGTGTGTCTCTGTTTTAGTAGTTATGGCATTGTTGAAGAAAGTGCATCAATGTGGGAAGGGCTTTTAGGTTTCCTATGCTCAGGAACCCAGTGTCTCAGTTGACTTCCTGTTGCCTGCAAGATGTAGAACTCTCAGCTACTCCACCACCATGCCTGCATGCCACCATGCTCCCTGTCATAATAATGGTCTGAACTTCTGAAATTGTAAGCCACCACCTCAATTAAATATTTCCCTTTATAATGAAAAGAAGTAGATTTTCTCAAATTAGCACAACTAAATGAAAATATAACTTGATATTGATAAATATATGCATACAATATAGAAAGCACTTTAGTTTATATAGCTATGCACACACATTGTCTCAAATATCTGTTGTGAATCAATCAATACAGCACTGCTAACAGACCTGCAGCATATCTCACACATAAGTGAAGAAGCCAAGGCAATAAATTATCTACCAATTTATCACAAGAAACTGAAATTCAGGACAGAGAATGTCCTATCCCTATCACAATCTTGACTATTGGTATTCTACAGTAGAATTTGCTTTGAGGACTGGTAAGGTGCTCATTCAGTGAGGGTGCTTGTATCAAGATTATCACCTGAGCTTTTGGGTGCACATGGAGGGAAGAGAGAACTGAGTCCCAAGGTAGCCTTCTGTCCTACACACACACACACACACACACACACACACACACACACACACGCATGCATGCACACACACACACACAATACACATCATTGAGAAAAGAGGGAAAGAAAGATCGTAAAAGCCAGAGGATGTGAAGGACTATTTAAATGCAGTATTTTCTGGACATGACATCGCCTTGCAGTTATGAACTCATAGCAGCTTTAGTTACCTGCACAGATCAAACTAGTCAAATTCCAACAGAGATGGGAAGGCTCAAGGAACCCACCACTAGCTGAAGAGCTTTGGTAGCTGAGGAGGCTGGGATAGCAAAACTCAGTTTCCTTCAAGGAATTGTCCCCTGAGAGGTTGCCCACACTTGACTCTTACTGAATGGACTCAGTGGCAAATACAAAAAGAGAATGAAGGTAGACAGATTCCTTGGGGTAAGATCTAAGAGAAATTAGAGGTGGAACCAGTGGTTGATAATTTATTGTAAATATTGTGAAACCCACAAATAATGAATAAAGAAGGGCATATGGGAAACTCTGGTGGGAAAAAATGGAAGGGAGAAATGTAATTATATTACAGTCTCAAAAGTAAAATATCTAATGAGTCTCTGAAAATAATTTGGAAGTATAATGACATAGTTACTAACCATTTTGTCCACTTCTAAGCAGGATGGAAAAAACAGTGTCCATTGTTTTTACACATCATACTTCTGTTTTAAACCAGAGACATAGAACCACAAACTCGTGTCTGACTTGATATTACTAGCCAGAAATGACAACTCAGTTTACATAATTACCTGCATTTTCTCCTAGTCCTTTACATTCCCTGAATATTGCAAGAATTTTCTTGGGAATTTATAAATAAACATGTTAGGTTTTTTTTTCTTTTACTTTTTTGGGAGGCCCACCACTCAGCTCCCAAATAAATCACACACAGAGGCTTATTCTTAATTAAGAATTCCCTGTCTTAGTTTGGGTTATTTTTTGCCAGCTTTTCTTAACTTACCCCATCTACCTTTTGCCTCTGGGTTTTTCCCATTCTCATACTTCTGTAAATCTTTCTCTTACTCCTTGGCTTGCTGTGTAGCTGGGTGACTGGCCTCTGATGTCCTCCTTCTTCTCTGACCACTTCTTTCTTCTTCCTCTCTCTCTCCCAGATTTCTCCTTTGATTAATTTTCTCTGCCTGCCAGCCCCGCCTTTCTCTTGCCTCAGTATTGGCCGTTCAGTTCTTCTTTAGACCATCAGGTGTTTTAGACAGGCACAGTAACACAGCTTTACAGAGTTAAACAAATGCAACATAAACCAAAGTAACACACCTTAAAATAATATTCCCCAACATTTCCCTATTTTTGTCTAAATAAAAAGAAAGGTTTTTAACTTTAACATAGTAAAACTATACACAATAAAAACAGTTATCATGTAAGAATTAATTTATAATATCCAGTCCATTTACATTTAGCAAATTCAGAGAAAGCACTCCACCACCCATCCATCTTAGGGATTCTACAGTTTTATACATAATTTACTTTCTATCATAACTAAGAAAAACTGCAACTATAACTATCTAGTCTTCAACTCCATCAAAGACCCAGAAGGATGTAATATTATCTAACAACAGAGACATTTGGCTGCCTGGACAGTCACCCAAAGTTCCTCTGCAATGTTAGCGCATCTATCTTTAGCCTATAGGCCTAGAGTATCTGGCAGTCTTTTCTATGAAGCAGGAATTTTAGACTGCCCTGCCTTGTTTTGGCAAAGTTCATTAATTTCCTCTGTTCCTGCAGAATGTCTGGCAGTTTTTTCTGTGAAGCAGGAACCCTGAAGGACCATCCCGCCTTGTCTTGGCAAAGTTCAGTAGTCATTTTTCTGTGGGTCCTGCGTGTCCAGTCTGCATAGTATGCAGTCAAGCAGTCAAGGCAAAAGCAGTTTCTTTGCCCAATAGCTAACCTTGCAACAATGAAAGCAAACTCCATAAGTTTGCTCATTATCTCTGAGGCAAATTGGTGCTGCCAGGAACAGATGTGTCTCATTGTCATAAAAAGCCCTAAGTTAATAAGGTATTTTAAATGTCATATTTTGTAGGTCTTTGAAATGTTTGAAGACCATCTATCTATCTATAATAAATCTCTATATGATCCAGAAAGCATATCTAACATATCTACAAATTTGATTGTTATAAATGACTAACCACTAATCTATGTTTCCTGATTGTCCTATATAGTTTATAATAATAGCTTTCAAAAACTAGAATTTTACCTTACATTTTTAAATGAAGTGCAGGTACAATACCTTAAACAACAGTAGAAACATATATACAATATGTGGTAACAAAAACAACCTTAAATTTGTATCAATGTACAAAAACCCTTTGGACAAGAGTAGAAACATATATACAGTGTAATAAAAATAACTTTAAATTTATATCAGAATACAAAAATCCTTTAAACAAAAGTAGAAAATATATATATATATACATATATAGTCTGTGTGTGTTGTAACAAAAATTACCTTAAATTTGTATCAATATACAAAAGTCCTTATAAATACAAAATATTTGAGATCAATAGTTGTCCCTTAGTTTATAATAGATTCAACAATCTACCCTTTCAACCTATCATTCCTATATCTCCCCCTCTCTCTTTTTTCAAAGAGATCCCTGAATGTAATATTATTTGCATAATTTCCTCCCTTGCCAATACCAGTAACAATTAACAAACAACCCTAATAAATGATGACAAACATCCATAACCAACAGATGGCCAAATACCTCCCACACCCTTTTGGAAATGTGGACATTGTGTTCTCCAAACTGCATCCTGCTGTCTGTAGACAAAGTATCTTCAGGGTCCCAGAGAGAAAATTTTGAGAAAATGACCAAGTCCTGGGAAGATCAGCAGTAACCTTTGCTGATAGATATCACCTGTTAAGATCCAGAAAGTCTCACCTGATCAAACATGATCCACATAAACCCTGAAGGTATCCACAGCCTCTCATCTCCTGTAGGAACAAAAGCAAAAACTCTTCTCCGAACATTTTTTATTTCCATTTGACAAATACATTTTTTGACTTTGCAAAAATTAAGACATTCCTAAAGATTATAGGCTGATTTATTTCAACAGTCCCTCTTTCAGTTCCAGGTCTCTTTGCAGCTGTCCTTTGCTTTTCAACAATCAAAAAATTCAAAATCAACACAATAACATACAGGATTCAGACTCCCTGTGAATTTCCCATCTTGTGTGGCATTTTTCTTTTATATCACTTTTCCTCTCTCTTAAAAGACTTTATTACTTTAAACTATTTCTTTCTATGACTGTCCATATCCTTTTTCTTTCTTTCTTAAGCCTACAAACATTGTTAAACACACTTCAACCTATTTAGAGGTTTTTCCATCTGAACCTCTTCTTTTATTTATTTATTTATTTATTTATTTATTTATTTATTTTGGTTTTTCGAGACAGGGTTTCTCTGTGTAGCTTTGCGCCTTTCCTGGAGCTCACTTGGTGGCCCAGGCTGGCCTCAAACTCACAGAGATCCGCCTGCCTCTGCCTCCTGAGTGCTGGGATTAAAGGCGTGCGCCACCAACGCCCGGCCATCTGAACCTCTTTTATTGCGTATCTTCAGTCTTTTTTGATCATGTGGGAAAACCTTTAAACTGCTAACCTACACCTGGATTCTCTAAGTGTGGCTCTCAGCTAACTCCACCTGCTTCTCGGGTAGTGAAAGCCAAGCATGAAAATTGCAGCCGGTTGGAGGTTTGTCTGACCAGGAACTGCATTCAGCCTTCTTAAATCTCTAGAATGCCAGAGCTTGCACTGTGGCAGGTGTGTTTACTTAGTTTTTTGTTCCTACTTAACATAATAGCTGCTCAAGGGTTCACTGACCAGCAGAAACTGTCTGGCTAAAATTCTTAAAGGAGCCATGCCCTTTTTTTGTTTGTTTGTTTGTTTCCAGCTTTCTCATGCCTTACCTGGTGGATATTTGAAAGCCCCATGGTTGGCACCAAAATATTGTTGTTTTTATTCTCTTTTACTCTTTCGAGGGGCATGCCATCCAGCTTCCAAATAAATCACACATGGAGGCTTATTCTTAATTAAGAATGCCCAGCCTTAGCTTGGGTTATTTCTTTTATTTTCTTTTTATTAAGAGATTTTCTATTTGTTTTACATATCAACCACAGATTCCCCTGTCCTCCCTCCTCCCACCCCCCAGCCTTCCCCCCCAACCCAGCCCCCATTCCCACCTCCTCCAAGGCAAGGTCTCCACTGGGGAGTCAGCAGAGCCTGGTACATTCAGTTGAGGCAGGTACAATCCCCTCTTCCCTGCACCAAGGATGAGCAAAGTGTCTCAACATAGGCACTAGGTTCCAAAAGGCCAGCTCATGCACTAAGGACAGGTCCAGGTCTCAATGCCTGGGGGCCCCCTTAGCAGTGCAAGCTAAACAACTATCTCACTTATCCAGAGGGCCTAGTCCAGTTCCATGGGGATTCCTCAGCTATTGGTTCACAGTTCATGTGTTTCCACGAGTTTGCCTAGTTGTCTCTGTGCTTTTTCCAATCATGGCCTCGATATCCCTTGCTCATATGATCCCTCCTCTCTCTCGTCAATTGGACTCCTGGAGCTCCGCCTGGGGCTTGTCTGTGGATCTCTGCATCTGCTTCCATCAGTCACTGGATGAGGGTTCTAACATGACAGTTAGGGTGCTCAGCCATCCGATCACCAGAGTAGGTCAGCTCAGGCACCCTCTCAATCATTGCCAATAGTCTATAGTAGAGTCATCTTTGTGGATTCCCAGGGATCTCTCTAGCACTCTGATTCTTCCTATTCCGATGGTGTCTTCATTTATCATGGTATCTCTTTCCTTGTTCTCCCACTCTGTTCCTGATCCAGCTAGGACCTCCCTCTCCCCTAAGCTCTCTTGCCCCTGACCCTTGCCCTCCATTACTCCCCCCACCCCCAGTTTGCTCATGTAGATCTCATCCATTTCTCCATCACTGGGTGATCCCTGTGTCTTTCCTAGGGTCCTCTTTACTAGCTAGCCTCCCTGGAGCTGTGAGTTGCAGTCTGGTTATCCTTTGCTTTACATCTAGTATCCACTTATGAGTGAGTACATACCATGTTTGTCTTTCTGAGTCCGGGTTACCCCATTCAGGATGATATTTTCTAGTTCCATCCATTTGCATGCAAACCTCATGATGTCATTGTTTTTTCTGCTGAGTAGTATTCCATTGTGTATATGCTTGGGTTATTTCTTGCCAGCTTTCCTTAACTTATCCCATCTACCTTTTGCCTCTGGGCTTTTCTCATTCTCTTACTTCTGTAAATCTTACTCTTACTCCTTGGCTTGCTGTGTAGCTGGGTGACTGGCCTCTGATGTCCTCCTCCTTCTCTGGCTACTTCTTTCTTCTCTCTCTCTCTCTCTCTCTCTCTCTCTCTCTCTCTCTCTCTCTCTCTCTCTCTCTCTCTCTCTCTCTCAGATTTCTCCTTCAATTAATTCTCTCTGTCTGCCAGCCCCACCTAGGCACAGTAGCACAGCTTCACAGAGTTAAACAAATGCAACATAAACAAAAGTAACCACCTTAAAATAATATTCCCCAACATAAACATACCAGATAGAAAAGGAGCTAGTAACAGACCAAAGGAATGATTCCAAGCCCAGCTTTCTGAACCAATGACTTTATTAGGAAATGGTATAATTTTCTATAAAAAAAAAATTTTATACCAAAGCATGAGTGACTCTTGAGCAGCAGCAGCAACAATGATTCCCCTTCTCCAGCATATTGGAAGAACAAGCAGCTGCCTTCCTGGGGAGTTCCAGTCCCTAGGCACCCATGCACATCCTGTATACCCCAGACCAAAAAACCAACCACATGTAATGTTCTAAGAAACTGGGGAAAAGAGACTGGTGACTATAATTTCAGATAAGGGTCTGCCCTGTTTCAAGATGAAGTTTCCTTGCAAGTTTTGACTGGTTGTTTGTTTATTCACTTGTTTGTGGCATAGTCTCATTCTGTAGCCCAGGCTGGGATGGAACTATGTGACCCAGGTTGGCCTAAAACCTGTGGAAATCCTCCTGCCTTATTTTTCTGTTTATACTTCTCCTAAATATTACATCCTGATCATAGTTTTTCCCTCTCCACTAGATATATTCCTCTTCTGTTTCTCTTCAGAAAACAGCAGGCCTCCCAGGGATATAAACCAAACACAGCAGAACAGGTTACTATAAGACTGGGTATATACCCTCTTGTCAAAGCTGGACAAGGCAACCCATAGAAGGAAAGGTCCCCAAAAGAAGGCAAAAGAGTCAGAGACAGGCCCCATTCCCACTGTTAGGAGTCCCCAAGAAAACCAAGCTATACAGCTATAACGTATATGCAGAAGACCTAGCACACACACATGCAGGCTCCCTGATTGTCACTACAGTCTCTGTGAGCCACTATGAGCCCACTTAGCTGATTCTGTGGAGAATATCCTTGTTCCCCCTGCCTTATTAATGCTGAAATTATAGGTGTAAACCATTCCTCTTGGCTCTGGAATAATATTAACATTCTATCCTTTTCATTTCCATGGACATGTTTATCACTGTACTATTGCCAATATTTAGTTCCATGACTGTGAACTGAGGTATTGTGTAAGGCAATTCTGCATCATGATGGTAAAGGTCAGCTGGGGAAAACAGCTCCCTTGCAATACTGGGAAACATCAGCTTAAAGTTTTAGTTATTATACTACAATCATTACATCACTCTCTTAAAAACAAACCATGACGGGACACTAAATACTGAACATACATTGACAATAAGAAAAAATGTGCCAATGTGTCATGAGTTGTTAATCTCAGCAACTGAATGTTCAATGACTATATTACAATGAATTCTCACAAGCCTTCTTAGACCAAATTTGAGCAGATGCCTGAAATATCAGTATATATTTTATGTACTGATCTGATTGGCTATATTGACCCAGGGTAAGCTTCTGGATGTAATATGGAAGAGTAAGAGAGATCAGAGTCCCATCTTCTCATATGTTGCTATTGATTCATAAGATGCTGCTATAGGTCATGACTTTTCAAGATGCCAGAAATCATTAGAACACCAAAGAATTGGCACTGAAGAAACCCTGTATTTTTCACCATTTTTCTTCATGATTCAAACTCCCACATTTATGTCTGACCTAAAGTTTATTAAGTGGCTGGTGGTGATTTCCTTTAACAAAATCAAGCTGTTTCTTATTACTCTTCCTCAAAGGTACAATAAAGTCAACATGTGCTTTCTTTCTTTCTTTTTTTTTTTAAAAAAAAATTTATTCATCCCACATACCAACCACAGATCCCCCTCTCATCCTGCCTCCCACTCCCCCAACCATCCCCCTCAGCCTACCCCTATTCCCTCTTCTGAAAAGGTATGTCCTCCCATGGGGAGTCAGCAAAGCCCAGCACATTCAGCTGAGGCAGGTCCAAGCCCCTCCTCCTGTATCAAGGCAGTACAAGGTGTCCCACCATAGGCAATGGGCTCCAAAAAGACAGTTCATGTACCAGAGATAGATCCTATTCCTACTGTCAGGGGCCCCTCAAATAGAACAAGCTACACAACTGTCTCTCTCATGCAGAGGGCCCAAATCCAGTACCATGCAGGCTCCACAGCTGTTGATCCAAAGTTCATGCATTTCCACTATTTTGGCTGATCATCTCTATAGTTTTTCCCATCATGACCTCGATGTCCCTTGCTCATAGAATCCCTCCTCTCTCTCTCATCAATTGAATTCCTGGAGCTCACCCTGGCACCCGGCCGTGGATCTCTGCCTCTGCTTCCATCAGTCACTGGATGAGGGCTCTATGATGTCAGCTAGGGTACTCAGCCATCTGATCACCAGAGTAGACCAGTTCAGGCACCCTCTTGATTATTGCCAGTAGTCTAAGATGGGTCATACTTGTGGATTTCTGGGAACTTCCTAGCACTCTGTTTCTCCCTATTCCCATGATGTCTTCATTTATCATGGTATGTCTTTCCTTGCTCTCCCATTCTGTCCTTATTCCAGCTCTAACCTCCTGTTCCCCTATGTTCTCATCCCCCATCCTTTTCCCTCCATTATCCCCCAACTCCCAGTTTGCACATGCAGATCTCATCTATTTCTCCTTCGCTGTGCAATCCATGCATCCTTCCTAGGGTCCTCCCTGCTAGCTAGACTCCCTGAAGCTGTGGGTTGCATTCTGGTTATCCTTTGCTTTAGATATAGTATTCACTTATGAGTGAGTACATACCATGTTTGTCCTTCTAATTCTGGGTTACCTTACTCAGGATGATATTTTCTAGTTCCATCCATTTGCCTGCACATTTCATGATGTCATTGTTTTTACTGCTGAGTAGTGTTCCATTGTGTATATGTACCACATTTTCTTTATCAATTCTTTGGTTGAAGGGCATCTAGGTTGTTTCCAGGTTCTGGCTATTATGAATAATGCTGCTGTGAACATAGTTGAGCAAGTGTCCTTGTGGTATGATTGAGAATTCCTTGGGTATATGCCCAAGATTCTTGATGTAGAGTGATTCCCAATTTTCTGAGAAACCGCCATACTGATTTCCAAAGTGGTTATATAAGTTTGCACTCCCACCAACAGTGGAGGAGTGTTCCTCTTGCTCCACATCCTCTCATAAGCTGTTATGAGTTTTTTGGATCTTAGCCATTCTGACAGGTGTAAGATGTTATCTCAGAGTCATTTTGACCTGCATTTCCCTGGTGGCTGAGGATGTTGAGCAATTTCTGAAATGTCTTTCAGACATTTGAGATTCTTCTGTTGAGAATTCTCTGTTTAGCTCTGTAGCCCATTTTTTGATTGGACTGTTTGGTATTTTGATGTCTAGTTTCTTGAGTTCTTTATATATTTTGGAGATCCGCCCTCTGTCAGATGTAGGGATGGTGAAAATCTTTTTCCTGCTGAGGGATGTCTTTCTGTATGTTGTGAATATGTGTTGCTCTGATTGGTTGATAAATAAATATGCATTGGCCTATGGCAAGGCAGCTTAGAGGCAGGCAGAAATCCAAGGGATAGACAGAAAGAGAGACAGGAAGAAGGCAAGGAAGATGCCAGCCGCAGCTGAAGAAACAACGTCATGGAACATGTGGTGAAACATAGATGAATAGAAATGGGTTAATTTAAGTTATAAGAGCTAGCTAGCAAGATGCCTGCCATGGGCCATGCAATTGGTAATTAATATATGCCTCTGAGTAATTATTTTATAAGCAGCCCTGAGAAATCTTCTGATTACATTTTGGGTGACTGTCCAGGCAGCCAGCTGTCTCTGTCATTCTAGATTTTTTGAAGTTGCTTACAATGCTCTTCCTGTTTACTTAGGTAATATTATATGCTTCTGGGTTCTTTGATATAGTAGAAGACTAGATAGTTATAATTTTCCTTAGTCATGATAAAAGATAAATTAGATATGAAATTTTAGACTAACAAATATAGGATAGATGATAAAATATTTTCTTTAATTTTGCCAAATACAGATATATTGGATATTATAACTATAATTCTTGCTTGATAACTGTTCTATTATATGTAATTTTACTACATTAAAGTTAAAAACGTCCTTTTTGATTAGACACAAAAGGGGAGGTGCTGGGGATATATTTCTGTATGCTATGAATATGTGTTGCTCTGAATGGTTGATAAATAAAACACTGATTGGCCAGTAGCCAGGTAGGAAGTATAGGTGCGGTAAGCAGATGAGGAAAATTCTGGGAAGAGGACGGGCTGAATCAGGGGTCTCCAGCCAGACACAGAGAAAGCAAGATGACAAGGCAGAACTGAGAAAAGGTACCAAGCCATATGGCTAAACATAGATAAGAACTATGGGTTAATTTAAGTGTAAGATCTAGACAGTAAAAAGCCTGAGCTAATAGCCAAGCAGTTATAATTAATATAAGCTTCTGAATGATTATTCTATAAGCAGGCCAGGGACTGCAGGAGTTTGGAGGGACCCAAGAAACTTCCGACTACATTTTCCCATTCTGTAAGCTGTCATTTTGTCTTATTTACTGTGTCCTTTACCTTACAGAAGTGTCTCAGTTTCAGGAGGTCCCATTTATTGATTGTTGCTCTCAGTGTCTGGGCTACTGGTGTTATATTTAAGAAGTGGTCTCCTGTGAAAATGCATTCAAAGCTACTTCCTACTTTCTCTTCTATCAGGTTCAGTGTAACTGGATTTATGTTGAGGTCTTTGATTCACTTGGACTTGAGTTTATAAATAGTGATAGATATGGATCTATTTGCAATCTTCTACATGTTGATATCCAGTTATGCCAGCACCATTTGTTGAAGATACTTTCTTTTTTCCAAGGTACAGTCTTGGCTTTTTTTTGTCAAAAATCAGGTGTTCATAGGTGTGTTTAATGTCAGGGTCTTCAACTTGATTCCATTGGTCCACATGTCAGTTTTAATGCCAATACCAAGATGTTTTTATTACTATAGCTCTATAGTAGAGCTTGAAGTCAGGGATGGTGATGCCTCCAGAGGTGGCTTTATTGTACAAAATTATTTTGGTTATTCTGGGTTTTTTGTTTTTTCCATATGGAGTTGAGTATTGTTCTTTCCAGGTTTGTGAAGAATTGTGTTGAGATTTTGATAGGGATTGCATTGAATCTGTAGATTGCTTTTGATAAGACTGCCATTTTTATTATGTTGATTTTACCTATCATGAGCATGGGAGATCTTTCCATTTTCTGATATCTTCTTCAAATTCTTTCTTCAAAGACTTAAAGTTCTTGTCATACAGGTCTTTCACTTGCTTAGTAAGAATTACCCCCAGGTATTTTATATCATTTGTGGCTATTGTCAAGGGTAATGTTTCTCTGATTTCTTTCTCAGCCAGTTTATCATTTGTAGGGAGGAGAGATACTGGGTTATTTGTTTGTTTTTAATTTAATCTTGTATCCTGCCACATTACTGAAGGTGTTTATCAGATGTAGGAGTTCCCTGGTAGAATTTTTGGGTTCACTTATGTATACTATCATATTGTCTGCAAATAGTGAAAGTTTGAATTCTTCCTTTCTACTTTTTATCCCCTTGATCTCCTTTTGTTGTATTATTGCTATAGCTACAATTTCAAGTACTATGTTGAATAGATATGGGAGGAGTAGACAGCCTTGTCTTGTTCCTGATTTTAGTGGAATTACTTTGAGTTTCTCTCCATTTAGTTTGATGTTGTCTGTCGACTTGCTGTAAATTGCCTTTATTATGTTTAGGTATGTTTCTTGTATTCTTGTTGTCTCCAAGACCTTTATCATGAAGGGGTGCTGGATTTTGTCAAAGGCTTTTTCAGTATCAAATGAGATGATCATGTGGGTTTTTTCTTTCAGTTTGTTTATATGGTGTATTACATTGACAGATTTTCATACATAGAGCCATCCATGTATCTCTGGGATTAAGCCTACTTGATCATGGTGGATGATTTTTTTTAATGTGTTCTTGGATTTAGTTTGCCAGTATTTTATTGAGTATTTTTGCATCAATGTTCATGAGGGAGATTGGTCTGTAATTAACTTTCTTTGTTGCATCTTTGTGTGGTTGGGGTATCAGGGTAACTGTAGCCTCATAAAAAGAGTTTGACGGTATTCCTTCTGTTTCAATTGTATAAAACACTTTGAAGAGTATTGGTACTAGCTCTTCTTTGAAATTCTGGTAGAATTATGTGCTGAAGCCACCTGGTCCTGGGCTTTTTTTAGTTGGGAGAATTTTAATGACAGTTTCTATTTCCTTAGGGGTTATAAGTCTATTTAAATCGTTTATCTGGTCTTGATTTAAGTTTGGTATGTGGTACCTATCCAGAAAATTGTCTACTTCTTTTAGATTTTCCAGTTTTGTGGAGTACAGGTTTTTTTAAGTATGGCCTGTTGATTCTCTAGATTTCCTCAGTGTCTGTGTTATGTCTCCCTTTTCATTTCTGATTTTGTTAATTTGGATGTTCTCTCTTTGCCTTTTGGTTAGTTTGGATAAGGGCGTGTCTATCTTATTGATTTTCTCAAAGAATCAACTCTTTATTTCATTGATTCTTTGTATTGTTCTCTTTGTTTATGTTTTATTGATTTCAGCTCTCAAATTGATTATTTCCTGACATCTATTTCTCCTGGGTGAGTTTGCTTCTTTTTGTTCTAGAGCTTTAAGGTGTGGTGTTAAATTCCTAGTGTGAGATTTCTCCAACTTCTTTATGTGGGCATTTAGTGCTATGAGTTTTCTTCTTAGCACTGCTTTTATAGTGTCCCATAAGTTTGAGTATGTAGTACATTCATTTTCATTGATTCTAGGAAATCTTTAACTTCTTTATTTCTTCCTTGACCCATTGGTGATTCAGTTGAGCATTATTCAGTTTCCAAGTGATTGTAGGATTTCTGTAATTTTTGTTCTTGAAATCTAACATTAAGCCATGGTTATAGTGGTATTCTATTTGTACTGAAATGTGATTTTATTTGTATGTTAATAAATAAAGTTGCCTAGAGGTCAGAGCTATTAGCAAACCATAGGGAAAGCCAGGGCGGTGGTGGTGCATGCCTTTAATCCCAGCACTTGGTAAGCAGAACTAGGTAGATCTCTGTGTGTTCAAGGATACAGCCAGCATTGGAGACACACGCCTTTGATCTCAATACCAACCATAGAAGACCTGGAGCTCTGTACACAGGCAGTGACGAGGCAGTCACGTAGTTGGGTTTACGACCAATGAGAAGGCAGAACAGAACTCTATTTAAGGACAAACGCACAGGAAGTAGTTCCTTTTCGGAGAGGTCTCTTGGCAGAAGAAGCTAGCCAGCAGCACGCGCGTAAGCTCCTAGCTCTGACCTCTTGGACTTTTATCTTTACCTTGGCTCTGTGTTTCTTATTTAATAAGACGGTTGGTTACATCTACACATGGTAGTCTGATAAAATACAGGAAGTTGTTCTAATTTTTTGTATCTGATGAGATTTGCTTTGTGACTGCGTATGTGGTCGATTTTAGAGAAGGTTCCATGGGGTGCTGAGAAGCAGGTATATTCTTTTGTGTTAGGGTGGAATGTTCTGTAGATATCTATTAAGTCCATTTGAGTCATAATATGTTAGATCCCTTATTTCTCTGTTAAGTTTCTGTCTGACAGATCTGTCCATTGGTGAGAGTGAGGTGTTGAAGTCTCCCACTATTAGTGTGTGGGGTTTGATGTGTGATTTAAGCTTTAGTAATGTTTCTTTTATATATGTGGATACCCTTGTATTTGGGACATAAATGTTCATAATTAAGGCTTTATCTTGGAGGATTTTTCCTGTAATGACTATGTAATGTCCTTCCCGATCTCTTTTGATTAATTTTAGTCTGAAGTCTATTTTGTTAGATATTAAGATAGCTACATCAGCTTGCTTCTTAAGTCCATTTGATTGGAAAGTCTTTTCCCAGCCTTTTACTCTGAGGTAGTGTCTGTCTCTGAAGTTGAAGTGTGTTCCTTGTATGCAGCAGAAGGATGGATCCTGTTTTTTTATCCATTCTGTTAGTCTTTGTCTTTTATAGGCAAATTGAGTCCATTGAACTTAAGGGATATTAATGACAAGTGATTGTCAATTCCTGTTATCTTTTGTGGGTAGTGTGTGTGTATTTCCATTCTTTAGGATTTGCTACTACAAGGTTATCTATTGCCTGTGTTTTCATGAGTGCATCTAAATACCTTAAGTTGGAATTTTCCTTCTAGTACTTTTTGTAGGCCTGGATTTGTGGATAGGCTTTGTTTAAATCTGGTTTTGTCTTGTGCACTCTGTCTATGGTGATTGAAAGTTTTGCTGGGTATAGTAGTGTGTGCTGGCATCCGTGGTCTCTTAATGTCTACATTATGTCTGTCCAGGACCTTCTGACTTTCAGAGTCTCCATTAAGAAGTCAGGTACTATTCTGATGGGTAGCCTTTATAAGTCACTTGGCCTCTTTCCTTTGCTGCTCTTAATATTCTTTCTTTATTCTGTATGTTTAGTGGCTTGATTATTATGTGGCAAGGGGACTTTTGGGGGGGTCTAGTCTATTTGGTGTTCTGTAAACTTCTTGTATCTTCATAGGTATTTCCTTCTTTAAGTTAAGAAAGTTTTCTTCTATGATTTTGTTGAATATAGTTTCTGTGCCTTTGAGTTGGTATTCTTCTCCTTCTTCTATCCCTATTATTCTTAGGTTTGGCCTTTTTGTGGTGTCCTAGATTCCATGGATGTTTTGTGTTATGACCTTTTTGGCTTTAGTGTTTTCTTAGACTGACAAATCTATTTCCTCTATTGTATCCTCCATGCCAGAGATTCTTTCTTCCATCTCTTGTATTCTGTTGGTTATACTTGCATCTGCAGTTCATTTACTCAGATTTTCTTTTTCCAGCATTCTCTCACTTTGTGTGTTCTTTATTGTTTCTATTTCAATTTTCAGGTCTTGAACTGTTTTCTTGGCTTTTTTAAGGAATTTATTGATTTCTTCCAATCTTTTTGTTTGTCTTTTCCTCAATTTCTTTAAGGGAATTTTTCATTTCATCTTTAAAGGCCTCTATCATCTTCATAAAGTTATTTTTAAGATCTCTTTCTTCTGTTTCTTCCATGTTGTGATGTTCAGGTCTTGCTGTTATATAATCACTAGGTTCTAGTGGTGCCATATTGCTATTTACGTTGTTGTATGTATTTTTGCACTAGTGTCTACCTATCTCTTCCTCCAATAGGCGCAAGTAGTATCTGTTTCTGAGGGAGCTGCTCTTGGTCCACTCTGTACTGTGTCTGTGTCTCAGAGGGCCACTCTTGGTCTAATCAGGGCTCTTGGTCCAATCAGGGTTGGCAGATTCTGTGTCTCAGGGAACCACTCTTGGTCTTATCAGAGCTCTTGATCCTCTTGGTCTAATCAGAGCTCTTGGTCCAATCACGGCTGGTGGATTCTGTGTCTTGGGGAGCCCCTGAGGTCACAGGGGCATGGGTGGGTTTGGGGCAGGAAGTGGGTCTTGTAGATTGCAGGGTCCAGTCTAATGTGAGTATTGGTGAGGATGCCTGCCCACAGGAGTCTTCTCTGCTGGCCTGCACCTGGGGCAATAATGGGTGGAAGAAGGAGGCACAGGTCATGCCCTGAGGGCCTGTGCCCTAGGGCACTTTATTTCTTTCAAACTCACCTGATCAGTATCACAGAAAATACAGTGGTCATGGTCTGATCTTTATTACACTACATCAAGCTATTAATGAAAGAAGATTGGTAAACTCTGGGATCAGGGAATCTGCCAGGAATCTTCTCTAGAGGGATAGCCTTGTAATTTAACAGTTTTCATCCTTGCACAAGTTTCTCAACTTGATATTTCTCAAATACCTATAGATAGAATAATTAATGATGAGATGGCCACTTTGTAAACTGGAAATTATGACGCTACTGGTGCTAAATATAATGCATTTCCATGGCATCAAATCAATTTTTGGTTTATATTGGCATGTAGTCTGTATCAAAGTGTCTTTATCCAAAGTGCCATGGACTTTGTAGTGTTCCAGTAATGTGCACATGATTGCCGATAACAGTAACTCTGACATGACATTGTGTTGAAATCTTTTTATCTATGACCTTGGCTGCAGATTGTCTTCTTCTGCAACCTCTTCCTGGCATCTTTGATTTCCTTGTTCCTCAGACTATATATCAAAGGATTCAACATGGGAATCACCACAGTGTAGAAGACAGATGTAAACCTGTCAAAGCTGGAGGAGCCACCAGAGCTGGAACTCAAATAGACAATGATACCAGAAATATAGAAGAGGGAAACAGCTGTCAGGTGAGAAGCACAGGTGTTAAATGCCTTAGACCTGCCTTTAGCTGAAGTGATCTTCATGATTGACAAGACAATATAGCCATAGGATATCATGATGACTAAGGCATTTGTAAGCCCAAACAATATTGTTAATATAGCAAGCAGGACCTGTGCAAAGAAAGTATCAGTGCAGGATAGATTTAACAGCTGTGATATGTCACAGAAGAAATGCCTGATGACATTAGGTCCACAGAAGTGGAGCTGCAGCAAGGCACATATCTGAGATAAAGAACCTATGAGTCCTGCTGTATAACTTGCCAGCACCATGCGAGCACAGAGGGTGGGTGACATGACTGATGAATAGAGCAGTGGGTTACAAATGGCAGCATACCTGTCATAGGCCATGGCTGTCATGAGGCAGCATTCACACAGCGCCATAGTGGAAAAGATGAAGTATTGAACTATGCAGCCCACATAGCTGATAGTTTGGTTTTCCTGGAAGAAGTTGGAAAGCATCTTGGGGACTGTTGAGGTGATATAGCAGAGGTCTATAAAGGACAGATTACTGAGGAAGAAATACATGGGAGTGTGGAGGTGGGAATCCATCCTTATCAACACAAGAAGGGACAGGTTCCAGGTCAGTGTTGTAATGTAAAGGATGAGGAATATAACAAAAAACAGTGCTATGACTCGGGGGAAATCTGAGAATCCCAGGAGGATGAACTGGGTGATCTTGGTAATATTTCCTTCCCCAGTCATTACTTCTGTGCTCCTGTTCCTGAAATAAGAAAGGAAATAGGACAATGCTTGCTGACTCAAGTGACATTTCAGCATTGTCTCAATGAGAGACATCTTAAACTTGAGTAGCAACTTCTTAAAACAATGCCTAAGAAATGATGTGATCACACACACATGGACATGTATACATATATACAAGTAAATATATTCATAAACTGGTGTATACACACACATGTGAGTACACACACACACACATACATACACAGACTTGGATCATACTGTCATGATTTGTAATTCTGACACATTTTTGTGGAGCAATAACATATGTCCCTAGTGAAGTTATGAAATCAGTCTTCCTATGAAATGGTCATATGAAGAACTCCAAAATAAATTTTAAGATTTCATTTCCTGACATCAGTTTAAACTTCTATTACTGTTAAAACTTACTTGCCCTATTTATAATAATTTCCAAAACTTTGTTTAACACAACATTTCCAAATTGGCCTGAATCATAGTGTCATGATTTGAAATTCTGACAGATTTTGGTAGCACAGACACTTACATTCTCAGAAAAGCTTAAAATTCATCCTCTTATGGAAGTGTCACATGAGGGACTTCATAAGGATATGGGTAGTGCCCACTCTTGATCCCAACACTGCTTCATTTGTAACTGTGTTTCTTCGAGTAAACAGGACAATCTGGAGGATTTTAGGGACTTGGCAGTTCAGTTCTGATGCCTGTTGTTCTGTATTAAACTACCCCAGCAGCTTCAACACAATGGCCTTGAGCACTCACTGTAGAGAGACGACAGCAGAAGGCCTTGGCTAGAAAGGTGTTGAGACACTAGAGCCACCCATTCATGCGCAGAGTCAGCCTGCACTCAGGTGCACAGCCACTGTCCTTCAGATTCTGATTGCGAGTATCACTTATTGTCAACAATCATGACTGAGAGTTACACCTTGGGAGAGTGAAGCCTGGTCTACAAGTCCCTGAGACGTCTTCAGCCCTGAAGATAGTGAGACACAATGACTCCAGGCAGCTGTAGATTCAGAACCAGCATCCATGCAGATCAAACCACCCAGAAACATCAAAATCAACTGAAAAATCTTATTCTTTGGCCTTTGCTTGACTTTGAGTATGCAGGGTGAAGGGACAGATATAAACTGAAGGACCTTGACACAGAAAAGACTCAAAGCAGATATTTTCTTTCTGAAAAATCTCTGGAAATATTTTTGTAATGATAATTAAAAGTTAGAGGTCTCTATTTCATAATAAATAGTACTTACTACCTATATTCAGTGAAAAAAATGTTGTCCTTGAGAAGAAAGAGCCAGCCTGTGATAACACCTATGAAAGATTTTGGAAAGATGAGCATGAGAAACCATCGACACTTAGACGAAAGCAACTGGACTATTAACATCATGGCTCATTATTCTCACAATGACAAACATGCAACAAAAACAAACAGACATTTCAGAGACAAATGGAATGAAATGAATTTTCAAATGAGGAAGCTAGTGATTTAAATTACTGTGGAGTAAGCATGCCTTCATGGGCTCTGAGATCTGATTCAGTGTAGGAAAATTATTAGAGGATCCATTATATTTTGATAAACTCTTGGGACTGAATGTAACCACCACATATAAAGTAAAAAACATGAAAATAAGTGGAAAACCTAGTTAAGAGAAAAAGAATAAAAATTCAGTTGAAATATATGTTAATAGTCACAAAATATACAAAGACAGTATACAACACCTTTTCTGTGAAAGATATCTTCTAAATCAACAAGGAATGGTCACTACAGCATTGATGAGTTCAAGGAATGCTCTCATTTGGTACAAGTTTACCTTGTATAATTACTCTCATGTATGTGTTCTATATCTCTCTGTCTTTGACTCTCTTTTTCTATATCATGCCCACATTCATAGATAAACATAGAGGCACACAAATGCACACACTCACAAGTACACATAAAAACATACACACTGTGTGAACCATTTCCAAAGAAACACATTAAAACCAATTAAAAACCAAACAAAAAGTAAGGGTGATGTGATTTTTATTATCTTTTTCCTACTCAACTGTGTTTCCCCAATTTTGTATATCTGCTATATGTTAATAACAATTTAAGATTTATATCCATAATAACACAGGGAGAGAGAGAGAAGCTGACATTCATTTACAGGCTGCGTATCCCTTTATCATGTTAACACTTCACTACCTCAGTAGTCTCATGTATAAATAGAGATGATGAAACTCGCTGTCCTCTAGCACTGCTCAAGAGACTGAACGGCATAAGGGCTTACACGCAGAGCTCCGCTAACGTTAGCAATTATTCTTCCTGCCATCACCTCCCTCTGTAAAATGCAATTAATGGCAGAACAATGATAATATATCAAAGACCTTTGGACAACGTTAGTGCCTACAAAAATTGTCTGAGCCATGTTTCAATAACAGTATTGAGAAATAGTTAGTAGAATATCTGCTCCTGTCTCCTATTATTTTTGGAACTTCCACTCAGTCAGATTACAGGTTCTTATTGCTGCATTTGTTTTCTCCACCAGGTGCTGTCTAGAAGACAGTGTGGTCAATGAAGGATTGGAGGAGATTCTCTCCTTAGTGTTAAGTGTTGTGTTCACTCCCATTTGCGTCCACTCACAAGTATAGGTTGATTGTATTTCAGCTGGTCCTACTCAACTCTGCATTTGAAACTCAAATATTACTTTTACTTACTTTCCATTATGGTTTTATGAGCTTCACCATCTTTCTGTTTATTCTTTTTTTTTTTTTTTTTTTTTTTGGTTTTTCGAGACAGGGTTTCTCTGTGTAGCTTTGTGCCTTTCCTGGAACTTGCTTGGGAGACCAGGCTGGCCTCGAACTCACAGAGATCCGCCTGCCTCTGCCTCCCGAATGCTGGGATTAAAGGCGTGCGCCACCCCCGCCCGGCCCTTTCTGTTTATTCTTAAAATAAACAATGTTGTTTCTCAGTTCAGTCAAGTTGAGTTAACTTTAATGAAAGAATTTTGAAATTATAAACTCTCATGGGTAACATTCTTAAACATCAACCTAATTGGTCAATTCAATAAAAAATGATTTAAATGTTTGTCTCTATCTCATTGCATTCTGGTAATACAGGCAGGTACATTTAGGTATATTCTATGTAACCCACTATTCCTAGTAAAGACTGAAAAATTATGAACCATTACTTTACTATTAATATTTTTCTAGACTAATTTATGTAAATGTTGTGACAGAGGGAAGAACGAACATACTCACTCCTTTTATTAGTGTTCTGTGTGTGTTCAGCATCTCCCAAGACAGTTTAAAGTAGAAAAGATTCAACTGGATAGACACAGCTTCTCCGTTCTGATCTAAGAACATGGACAGTTTAATGAAAGGTGCTGGGAATAATAAGTTAAATACATGTTGCTGAGTGAGAAAATGGGAGTAAAAGAAATGCAAATGAACAGTTAGACCAACACTGCCTGTGTCTGGAGTGGGTGTCTCTGATACCTGCTAGTGTCTGGAGGACACAGGAGAGCTTTTTGAAGACTGTGAACTGTCTAGGGGAACTGTGCATGAGTACTCTGTCACATCATAATACTTGGTTTGTCTCTTACAACAAGAAGTCATGGGCCAAAGTTGTGCATCTGAATAAAATATAATTCTTATTATTTCCAAGATACAATCCTAGTAAGCAAAAATGTAGTGAAAAGAGTTCCAGGGAAGGTGGAAGTTGAGATATGTGGACAAGCATGCTCTGCTCTTAGGAAATCTGAAACCCAGTCAATTCTCTGTCTTATCCAGATCTCAATTTCTGGCTTTTAAAATCAGTGAGGCTTTATAAATAATCTGATTTGGTCTGAGCTGTCCTCATTATGTCCATTGGTATAAGTAGAAAATGGAAAGTAACAGAATTTAAGGAATATACTTAAGAATTCAGCAACCACCTCTCACCTCAGACACATACCTGATATTTTAACATAGCATATATTATTTTCTATGAACAGTGTATAACTTGGGTAAGTACAAAGGGAAACTGAGGAAAAATATACAGGGTGTGGGCGTTAGGAGAGTGGCTAGGGGAAGGGTGGGAAAGACTTATCCCCGCAAATCGTATTGGATGGTGAGTCCTGTAAAAATGAGACATTGAGATAGCTGATTCTAACTGCAAGGCTTACCTTCTGATCTTCACACAGACTAGAGAAAGACACAATTCTTGCCACATGTTGAAACTGCCAATATTCCAAATAATTTTCCGGTGGGTGGCCACTAGTATATTGCTAACCAATGTTTTTGGCAATTAACCTGGCTGTCTACTGGTGAGATAGTGAGAGAGAAACACCAGGGAATCCTCTTAAATGTGCTGTTGAGAGCCAAAGTGAAAGGGAAAAGCCAATTATAGAAAAACCGCAGTCTCTTACTCTCTGGCATTATGGTTGTCATGGAGATTTTTCTAATAATTACAGGCCCAGTTTGCCATGTGAATTAATTAATTCTTAACTTCCCCTGTGATTCTATAATGACACCAGATTGTAACTTTACTGACCTTGGAGGTATTTTGTCTGCAAAGAACATAGGGGTCTTCTAGTCCCCAAATCTTAATTTCTAGGAGTCAAACTTGAGTTCAGAGATGTTAAGGGATACTCCAAGTTAGCACAACTAGCCGATAACATAACTTGATAGTGATAAATATACACATGCATACAATATAGAAAGCACTCTATTTTGTATAGATATGCACACACATTCTCAAATATCCATTGTGAATCAATCAACACAGCAGTTCTAAACATTCCTGCAGCGTTTCCAATGTATACATGAAGAATTCAAGGCAATAAGTTATCTACCAATTTATCACAAAAAGCTGAAATTCAGGACACAGAATGTCCTATCCCAATCACAACCTTGGCTGTTGATATAATACAGTAAAACTTGCTTTGAGGACTGGAAAGATGTTCATTCAGTGAGGACGTTTGCATCAAGCTTATGACCTGAGCTTTGGGGCACACATGGTTGGAAGAGAGAACTGAGTCACAAAGTTAGCCCTCTGTCCTACACACACACACACACACACACACACACACACACACAAATACAAATTTGACATATTTTGGCCATTGAATTCTGGCTTTGCCTCTTACTGGTTTGTGTCCTTGTATACATTTCCCCAAACCACAGTATTTCCATATATTAAATGGCAATAACAGTAATACCTAAACCATAAAAGAGCTCCAAAGAGAATTAAGTTAAAGATTATAAAAACTTTAAATTTCATAGTATACATCAGACCTTCTATTTATTAATGCCATGAATTTAGAAATGTGATTTAGAAATCTAACATTTGCCATAAGTCCAATCCTTCAAAATAAACGCTTCATGAAAACCCTTTCAGTAAGTGTGATGTAAGTGCCATGGGCAATGGATAATTACAGCAAAATAGTGTCTTCAGCAATTGCACACAGGAGCTCATGGGCAGCTGTGACGGTCTGCAGAAACCTCCATCAGATCAAGCCAGACAAAAATCCCATCATGCACAGGAGATAGTAATGAATTCCCACCCCAAGAAGAGGAGCTACTGACAGCTGCATCTCCCTAGAAAGGGAGAGTTACTTGATTGCTCCAGGATGTGGCCCCTGAGGGGCTACCACGCTCCAGTAGATGGTTCTACACTCATGCACATACAGCCAACCCAAAGTGGACTCAATGGATTCCAAGTGGAATAAATAAAATGTGGCAGGAATAGTGGTGGAAGGGGTAACGGAAAACTTAGAGGGAAAAGGAATGAAGAGTGAACCTGATCAAAATGCATTACATACGTTACTAAATTCTCATTTATGATAAGAATATAAATTGCCATTTAATATATGGAAATACTGTGGTTGGGGAAATGTATACAAGGACACAATAATAAAATAAAGCATATATGGTGATATTTTCTTTTGTACCAAAATGTTATTTGTATAATAAATAAAGTTGCCTGGGGGGTCAGAGCTATTAGCAAGCCATAGGAAAGCAGGGCAGTGGTGGTGTATGCTTGTGATCACAGCACTTGGTAGACAGAGCTAGGTAAGTCTCTGTGTGTTCAGGGATACAGCCAGCATTGGATACACATGCCTTCAATCTCAATACCAACCATAGAACACCTGGAGGGCTATACGGACAGGCCGTAATGAGGCAGTCCTGTGGTTGGGTTTACAACCAATGAGAAGGCAGAACAGAGACTATATAAAGACTTTAACACATGAAGTACGGGCTCCTTCGGAGAGGTAGGACCACTGCAGGAGGAAGGGTAAGGTTTTGGCTCTTAGCTCTGACCTCTTGGCTTTCTTCTTTGCATTGGTTCTGTGTTTCTTATTTATAAGACGGTTGGTTACATCTACAAGCATAGACTTAAGCACCTTAGGGCCTCTCCCTGAGTAAGGTCTGGCTGTGGGTCTCTGTGTTTCCCTCCCATCTGCTGTGGAAGGGCACTTTTCTCCGATGATAGCTGAATAAGACACTGATCTGTAATTTTCTGAGGAACTACCATATTGATTTCCACAGTGGCTGTACAAGTTTGCACTTCCACTAGCAATGGATGAGTGTTCCCTTTATTCCACATCCTTGCCAGTATGAGCTGTCACTTGTGTTATTGGTCTTAGTCATTCTGACCGGTGTAAGGTAGAATCTCTAAGTAGTTTTGATTTGCATTTCCCTGATACCTAAGGGTGTTGGACATTTAAGTGTTTCTCAGCCACTTGAAATTGCTCTGTTGAGACTTCTTTGTTTAGTTCTGTACCCTATTTTAATTGAATTACTTGGGAGTTTGTATCTAGTTTTTTGAGTTTTTGTATATTTTTGGTATTTAGTCCTCTGTTGTAGAGGGGGGCAAGTCTTTGTGCATGCAGACACACACTGGAGAAGTCAGTAAAAGCTATTTCTTCAATGGAATGAAGTGCTTGGCTGTTCTTCCTAGAATTCTGGGAATGGATATAGTTTACAACTTGGTGATCCTTTTCTGTCTGATGAGCCAGGCTTTGCTCGTATCTCTCAGAATTTATGCTTTACTTATCCCAGACCCTTTTCCCCCTCAAATACTGAATATTGGTTTTAGGCTTAAAAAAAAAGCCCATCCATATAACTGATGTCTCTTGTACTTTACAACAGCCTAAGTGACTTCTATGTTATGTTAGGGCCAGGCCAATCCTGATACCCACAGGTATTATATTTACCTCAGTCAATCTCTCTAGATCCTAAATTTTGGGCACTATCTCAGAGTCAACAGTAGCCATCTTTGTGAAAGAAGCCAGATGTACTTTGTAAAGAATCTCAATGTAAACGTGTCTTAAATTTGTTGTGCACTCTGGACTAAGTTAATTGTTCTCAGAAAACTTTTTTCCAAAGTTGTGCAGCACTGAAATACAGCTAAAGTAAATGATCTGGAATCAGACTCTAGAAGCCTTGGCCCAGAACCAGTACCAAAATCAGGTTGAGCCAAATTTCATGCTTGTCTCTTCATGAATACTTTCCCTCCCTGCTGTAAAGCCCACAGGGACCCTCCACACTTTATCACATGTGAAGTTGGTAAAAAAAAAAAAAAAAAAAAATTTCCCATTCTTTAGGCTGTTGTTCTATCCAAATGACAGTGTCCTTAGCCTTACAGAAGCTTTTCAGTTTCATGAGGTCCCACTTATTAATTGTTTTTTAAAGAATAAAAGAAAGAAGACATGGATTTGGATGAGTAGGAGGATCACTGAGGAGTTAGGGGAGGGAAAATCATGATCAGAATATATTGCATGAAAAAATGTATTTAGAAAAGACTGAATTTGAGGACTGGAGAGATGGCTCAGTAGTTAAGACCACCTGATACTCTTCCGGATGTCCTGAGTTCAAATCCCAGCAACCACATGGCATCTCACAACCATCTATAGTGGAATCTGATGCTCTCTCCTGGTGTGCAGGCATATATAACAGACAGCACTCATATATATAAAAGATTGACCTTGAAATGTCATTCCACCAATCCAAAATCTGACAAGTTGGGAGAAAAGCAGAGATCCAGCCGGGCAGTGGTGGCGCATGCCTTTAATCCCAGCACTCGGGAGGCAGAGGCAGGCGGATCTCTGTGAGTTCGAGGCCAGCCTGGGCTACAGAGTTCCAGGAAAGGCACAAAGCTACAGAGAAATCCTGTCTCGAAAAAAAAAAAAAAAAAAAAAAAAAGAAGAGCAGAGATCCAAATGCCCGCTCCATGAAGGTTGGACAGATATCCATATGAGAAAACACTACCAAGGATACAAGTCCACTTGAAAAATCACAAACAACATAAATAACCAAGACAATATGTCTCCTCCAAAAATTAACACTGTTATACTAATGTTCCCAAAAAATGCAACTTAGATAACACATAAAACAATGAATTCAAAGTAGCAATTATAAACACATTCAAGGAACTCAAAGAGGATATGAAAAAATGCCAGAATGAAGACCACAAAGATAAAAACACCTGAATGAAAAAGGAAAACAATTAAAAATGTAGAAATAGAATTTAGTAAGAAAAAATAGAACTTCTGACAAAGTAACTAGCATAAAATAAAAAACATCACCTTAGTGGAAAAGGATAGACAGAAGTGTTCCAATCAGAGGAAACTAAAAAACAAGCAGGCATAGCATTCTGATATCTGACAAAATAGACTTCAAATCAAAACTATCAGAAGAGAGAAAGACGGTAACTTCATACCGATCAAGGGAAGACTCTATCAAGAGGACATTACACTATGCACCAGTCTCAGATACACTCAACTTCATAAAGCAAGTACTACTGGACATAAAGCAACAGGTGGTCTTTAACACATTAATAGCAGATGACTTCGTTCATACCCCATTTTCACCAATGGATGATAGATCATCCAGGACCAAAAAATGAACAGAGAAATGATAAAACTAAATGATGTCATAAATTAAACAGACCTAACCAGACATCTATAGAAAACTCTACCCAAACACTAGAGAATATATAGACTTATTCCGAGAAGTCCACAGAACTTTTCCCAGAATGAGCCATGTATTAGGGCACAAAGCAAATCTTAACAAATACAGGAAAATTGAAATAATGATATTAATTCTATTGGACCACAGTCAGATAAAGCTGGATATCAGTATCATTAGAAACTACAAAAAATATGTGAGCTCATGGCAACTAAGAAACATAAGCATTCATAATTGGGTAAAAAGAAAAATCAAAAAGGGAAAGGAAAAATTAAATGAATTAAGTAAAAATGAAAACACAAAATATCAAAATCTATGAGACACAATGAAGGAAGTCCTACAAGAAAATTTTACAGCACTTAATGCCTACATCAAAAAAAGAAAGAAAGAAAGGAAGGAAGGAAGGAAGGAAGGAAGGAAGGAAGGAAGGAAGAAAGAAAGAGAAAGAAAGAAAGAAAGAAAGAAAGAAAGAAAGAAAGAAAGAAAGAAAGAAAGAAAGACGGAGGGAGGGAGGGAAGGAGGGAGGGAGGGAGGGAGGGAGGGAGGGAGGGAGGGAGGGAGGGAGGAAGGGAGGGAAGAAACAAAGAAAGAAAAAGAAAGAAAGCTCTAGAGATCTCATAGTAGTAATAACTTGGTGATGTACCTGTAAGCTATGGAAAACAAGAACAAACAATATTCAAAAACAGTACATGGTAAGGGATAATCAAAATAAAGGCTGAAATCAATGAAATAGAAACAGAAAAAATTCATTGTAAGGAATTGCTTTTGCTCCAGGTGGTGGTGGCACATGCCTGTAACCCCAGCCCTTGGGAGGTAAAGGCAGACAGGTCCCTGAGTTTTAGGCTAGCCTGATCTACAGAGTGAGTTCCAGGACAGCCAGGGCTACACAGAGAAACCCTGTCTCACAAAACAAAACAGGAAAAAAGAGAATTGGTTTTGCATTTACAGTTGGAGATGGGTTTTGTTACAAATAGTAATGACTGTAGAATAGCTTTTTTTAAAATTCTTCTTCAAAAGCAATTATTTACAATGAATTTAGTATTACACACATCATCCAAACATTGAGAATTATTTGAATTTAATAACCAATTTTTCTCCAAAAAATAAGTTGTCAAATTTTAAAATTAGTGTCCCAGTTGCACCCTTGTAGCAACCCTCAGTTTGTTCTATGTGGCACTTACCCCATTTGAAAAGACTTACATATGAGATCAATGCTTAACATCTTTCTCCTCTGCTAGATGAACCCACAAGAGCTGCGTTGTTCATCACTAAATACCAAGCCCTACAAAGAGCCTGCCCATCATAAGACAGCAGTAAGTACTGGCTGAAAGGCAGCACTCAAGTCCTTGGCTCTAGTTCCTCCCTTAGGTCATGTTTCACATCTTAGGTCCACTACTCTATCATACTATTTAAAGAGTGGCTTAGTTTAATTTCAAGTAGGCTTAAGGAGGATGTCTTTCACATAGAAATGCCACTTTAGGTAAATACATGGGATATGTATACGAAGTTATATGCCTGGAATTGCTTTAAGAGCCCCAAACTCCAAAGGTATGGAATTACCTAAAATGACTGTCTTGGGGAGAGCTAAGAGAAATGAACTTTATGTTTTTGCATCTATTAGTCATTTCTCAAGGAATAAAAGTTGAAGATAAATTCCTAGGCACTTCTGACCCCTGTGTGCACAAGGAAAGAATGTTCTACCAACCTGAGGCCCATTTGCTCATAAAGTGATGAAGGCCAATGGCAGTGGTGATGCATACTTTTAATCCCAGCACCCTTCAGGTCGAGGCAGGTGGATCTCTGTGAGTTCAAGGTCAGCCTGGACTACAGAGTGAGTTCCAAAACAGCCAAGGCTACATAGAGAAACTCTATCTTGAAAAACCAAAACCAAAAATAAAAATAAACCCTGAAGAAAAATTTCCACCAGGAAACTCTCACAGTTGATGTCTTAGTTACTCTTCTATTGCTGTGAGGAGACACTATGACCAAGGCAATGTATAAAAGAAAGTATTTAATTGAGGCCTTGTTTAGAGCTTCAGAGTTTTGGTCTTTTCTCATCATGGCAGGGAGGCATCAAACAGGCAGGCAGACACTGGAGCTAAGAGCTCATATCCTGATCTAAAGGCAGCAGGCACAACCTGGTGTAAACTTTCGAAACCTCAAAGTCCACCACAGGGACATACCTCATCTCATAAGGCTACACCTACTCCAACAAGGTCACACCTCCTAATCCTTCTCAAACAGGACCAGGCATTCAAACATATGATCCTATGGAGGACATTTTCATTCAAACCACCACAGTTGATAAACACATTCAGAAAAGTAACAAGTACTAAATTAAGACACAAAAGTCAGAAGTCATCCATATATAAACATCACCATACCAAAAAGGAATTAGGGAATCAATCCAATCATAGTCTCAAAAAACAATAAAATATTTTGAAATGAATCTAATCAAGAGAGTTAAATGTATGATGAAAACTTTAAGAAACTAAAGAAAGAAATAGAAAAAGACACTAGAAGATGGAAAAAACCTACTATGCTTGTGATTGGTATGATTAATATTATGAAAATGGCCATCCTACCAAAAGTAATCTATATATTTAACATAATACTGATCAAAATTCCAATGCAATTCTTCATGAAATTGAAGACATAATCTCTGTAGACCAGGCTGGCCTTGAACTCACAAAGACCCGCCTGCCTCTGCCTGAAATTGAAAACATAATCTCAAAATTCATATGGAAACAAAAGACCCAGGAGAGTCAAATCAATCCTACAGAAGAAATCATTATACTTGATTTCAAGTTATATGACAGAGCCATAGTAATAAGAACAGGTATAGTAATAAAAATGACACAAAAGAGACAGATTTCTCAGTGGAGTAGAATTGAAAACCCCCATATAAGCCCATGTTCCTAAAGCTACCTCATTTTCTACAAAGAGACACTGGACAACTAAAGTACACACTGGAGAAAAGACAGCATATTTAACAAATGGTGTTGGTCAGACTGGTCAGCTACATGTAGAGGAATGAAATTAGGTCTTTATTGTTGATCCTGCACAAAACTCAACTTCAAATGGGCTGAAGACCTCAACATAAGACCTGATACTCTGAATCTGACAGAGGAGAGAATAGGAAACATGATTCAGATTACAGGAACAGAAAAGGCATTCTGAACAGGACCTGATGGCACAGCCATTAAGAGTAACAATTAGTAAATGTGACCTCGTGGTACTAAAAAGCTTTTGTACAACAAAAGACACCATCATGTGAGTGAAGAGCTATCCTACAAGTGGGAAAAATCTTTACAAGCTGTATGTACATCTGACAGAGGGTTGGTAACTATAGCACACAAAGAACTCAAAAAGCTAAACGCCAAGAAAAAATAAAAATTGGGACATGGAACCGAACAGAATTGCCAAAAGAAGAAATACAAATAGATAACAATATTTTCTAAAATGTTCAGCATCCCTCACCATCAGGAAAATAAAAAATTAAAACTACTCTGAGGTTTTAATCTTATCACAGTCAGAATGGCTGAGATCAAAAACACGAACAGTTATGATAAATGCCTGTGGAGATGTGAAAAAGGGAAACACTTATTTACTGCTGGTGAGAGTTAAAATTGGTGCAACCACCATGGAGATCAGTGTTGAGGTTGCTCAAAAAGCTCAAAATAGCACATGATCCAGCTATACCCTGCTGAGCATATATCCAAAGGACTCTATATCCTTTGAGGGATACGTGCCCATCCACGTTCGTTGCTACTCTATTCCCAATAGCCAGGAAATGGAAACAGCCAAGATGTCCATCAATTGATGAATAATAAAAATGTGTCACATGTACACAATGGTATTTTATTTAGCTGTAAATAAAAATGAAATTATGTTCCCTCGCCCCCCGCCCCTCACCACCCCCACTCACGTCCAGACAGTTCATGTAGATCTCATCCATTTCTCCGTCATTGGGCGATCCCCGTGTCTCTCCTGGGGTCCTGCTATCCAGGTAGCCTCCCTGGTGTTGTGAGTAGCTGTCCAGTCATCCTTGTTCCGCCACTAGTATTCTCCTATGAGTGGGTGCATACCATATTTGTCT
>CABHPQ010002000.1:0-27178 GCA_902168405.1 Peromyscus aztecus
GACCTTCCAGCAATGAAATCTCAGTACCAGTGGGTGCATTGTCCTGTGCATTGGAGGACAGCATAAAGAGGAGCTCCATCAATAATGGCCTGGACATCATAGACTCTGTATAAGAAAAGGGACAGCTGGGAAGATGGCACAATGGTTCAGTGGGTGAAGTGTCTGCTGCGCAAGTATGGGGACATGAGTTCGGATCCCCAGCCCCCAGGTAAAAGCCAGGGGAACACATCTATAACCCCGGAACTGAGGAGGAGATAGGTGGATGCCTGGGCAGTTGGACAGTCCAAAATGCTGAGTTCCAGTTCTAGTAAGAGATCCTGCCTCAGAAAATAAGGTGAAGAGTGACAAAGAATAATGCCTGACCTTGACCTCTGACTACACAGGCGCGCGCACGCGCACACACACACACACGTATAACACACACACACACGTATAACACACACACATACATATAACACACACACACACACGTATAACACACACACACGTATAACGTACACATGTATAACACACACGTATAACACAGAGAGAGAGAGACAGAGAGACAGAGAGACAGAGAGAGAGAGAGAGAGAGAGAGAGAGAGAAAGCTACATGTCTCTTGTTTCTTCCCCAGCATACCTGGTTTCTCAGGCATTGACTCCACATGATTTTGTTGTCTCAAAAGCATCCATCCTGCTGACCACCAGAAACACAGACTGGAAATGGTCTTTGAACCATCAGTAAGCCATTTATTTATTTATTTATTTATTTATTTATTTTATTAAGCAGCCACTTCACCCAGATACTGTGACATTCCTTCTGAGACACAAATCAGAGGCATACTCCCAGACTCTGACACTTGGGGTTTAGCATGGTGCCCATCCCAACTTGCTCCTTGGCCCCTTCACTGCTCTGTAATATGGCGGCATAAATTATATCGACTCATGGAGTTAATGAGATGAGGAAGGAAGGGGAAGGGCAGAGGAAAAAGGACAAGGTGGGGGTGAAAATGCAACAGAACTCTTCATACATCTAGTAACTGGAAGAAATCTCCAAATACAGCTGGGTGCACCTTTCCTCAAGTCTGCAGCCTCCCCGAGCATGGCTGCCACAGCTGGGTCACCCTCCACATACATTTGCTGTGCCCATCTGGGGTCTTGCAAGCAGTCACTGAAGTCAAGACAGGGGCTGGTCAGGACATTTCCACATGCCTTCCCACACCCCTAGGAGAATTTACTCTATACACAACACACCAGGTTCACCTTCTAGGGTAGCTTTGGTATGAATGGCCTGGATCACATTCGCTGATACCCTGGCTGCGTGGCAGAGTGCTAAATAGCCAGACTTTTGGCTTTGGTAAGACTGTGGTTCACCTCATTCTGTAGTTACTAACTGTAGGATTCATATATATATACATATATGTATTATTCCCATATAGATACATACTCATACATACACACATTACGCATAAGTGTGTGTGTGTGTGTGTGTGTGTGTGTGTTTCTTTGCTTGTTACTTGAGACAGGGTCTCATGGCAGTCTGACTGGCCTTGAACTTGCTACATAGCTGGAAATGACCTTGAATTCTTGCTTCTCTGGCCCCTACCACCCCCAAACTACTGGGATTATAGGTGTATGTTGCCACTGGCTTATTCAGTGCTAGGGGTCCAGCATCAGGTAAGCACATTGCCAGCTGAGTCACATCCCAGCCCATTCAGTGCATGTCTTATCCCTTCCTAGCCTCAGCAAAAGTAAGAGAGACAGGACCTAACCCTGTGGCACAGGCTACTGAAGTCTAAGCCTTGGAGACCCTTCTGCCTCAGCCTCCCTGGTACTGAGATCACAGGCATGTGCCACCACACCCAGATAGCCTCAGTTTCTTTCTTCATAAAATGGAAGTTGTGATTTAAAAAAAAAAAAAAAAGGCCCCACCATAAAGCTGGGAGAATGCAAGGATTGGTGTGAACTGCTTGCTGTAGCACTAGGGAGATGGAGGGGTCACTATATTCTGATCATTATAATCCACCTTGGGTCTCCAAGATCCGATGTACAGCTGATGTACATGGGTATTTACCTATTAGTGGTTTAAGAGTAATTCTTTTGGTTGGGGGTCAGGAGGAGGGTGAGGTACTGGTCTGTGTCCTGGAAGGCTTCTGTGCATCACTGACAGTGACCAGCATCACTGACAGGTACTGTCCTGCTTGAGAGGTCTCTGTAGTCCCCAGCTTGCAGGTCACGTTCCTCTTACTATCACCACCCTCCCTCTGCATGGACAGTGAACACTCTGGCATTGTTGCTCCCAGCCATTGACTTCTCCTTGGCCTATGATTGGCACCCCGAGATTCCAGAGCAATCCAGGCATCCCAGCTCTGTCAGCGTGACTCAGCCAGTGCATGTCTGACATCCACATGGCCCTGTAGAAGGCTGGCTCCAAAGGAAGGTTATTTGGAACAGGGCTGAATGCTTGATGGCTGCCTGTTCTCTTTCTTGGGTCAAGCTATTAAAGGTGCTTCTGATGTTTTGTAGAATTAATGAGATAAATAGAGTGTGGAAATCTGTCTGTTGGTGAGAAGATGTTTATGGACATGGATAAAGTAACCAATGAAAGTAGGTGGGTCCTTCCCACTCCCGCAAAACCTTGTGTTTCTTCCACCCAAATCCAAAACAAAAACAGTTCCCCTAAAAGAAGCCTTGATGCTGTCATGGTAACAGCTCCAGCAAAACTTGGGGCTGCTGGGAAACCTGTGAAGAACATGGGCTCACTCAATGGACTCAAAGCAGGGAGCTACTCGACCCATCCTTAAATTCTCTACTCCACCTTCAGCACCCATCTCATGGACACTTCTTTTCAGATAAACCTAAGTTTCTCCAGTGTGCTTTTAAAGTCCAGCCTTCCCACATCCCTCTGTTTCCATGGACCTCAAGGTGTGGTGCTGATGAGGTTCTTGGGTGTCTGAACACATTGTATGCTTTTCCACTTTCGTTCCTAGTCTTTCCCTCAAAGCATCTTCCATTTCTCCCTTCACCCAGGCAAATGGTCCCACTGAGTTCAGTGCAGTGCCAGCACACTGCCATGCAGACAGACAGACAACCTGTCCCTTGAAGTCTAGGCTCAGGGGACACCTCCTTATGCAGGCTTCTTAGTCACCCACTCACTTACCCACTCACTTGGACCCTTCAGTCTCCCTCTTCCTGTCTCCCCACAGTATCTAGTGCGCTGGTCAGTTTTGTGTCAACTTGATACAAGTTAAAGTCATGAGAGGAGGGAGCTTCAATCAAGAAGATGCCTCCATAAGATCAGGTTATAGGCAGGCCTATAGAACATCTTCTTAATTAGTGATTGATTGGCCCATTGAGGTAGTGCCATCACTGGGCTGGTGGTTCTGGGGTCTAAAAGAAAGCAGGCTGAACAAACCATGAGGAACAAGCCAGTAAACAGCACCCCTCCATGGCCTCTGCATCGGCTCCTGCCTCCAGGTTCCTGCCGTGCTTGAGTTCCTGTCCTGACTTCCTTCAATGATGAACAGTAATAATAAAATGTAAGCCAAATAAAAACCTTTCCTTCCCAACTTACTTTTTGATCATGGTGTTTCATCATAGAAACAGAAACCCTAACTAAGATATCCAGTCCCATTCTATTTCCCTCTACATGATACTAAAGTCACAATTGTGTATTTGCTATCTTTACTCCCCTACGGACTGTAAAGCTTTTGGAGACAGATAGTGATGGCCAATCATGGCCAATTTGACTGGATTTAAAATCACCTAGGAAACACACTTCTGGGTTGTATCTGTGAGGGTGTTTCCATAAAGGTTTAACTGTGAAGAGAAGACCTGCCCTGAATGTGATGGCCCATCTCACGGGCTGTGGTCCTGGACCAAATGGAAGGATAAAGCAGAAAGTGGCCTTTGCTAGAGTTCCTGTCTCTGCTTCCTGATCCTCTAAGAAGTGAGCAAGCAGCCCCACCCTGCTGCCACCATGTTCTTCCAGCCACGATGGACTGTCCCCTCAAGCTGTGAGCACAAATTAACCCTGTGATGCTTTAACCAGGCTCTTTATCCAAGCGAAAAGTAACTAATACATGACCTCAAGGTATTCACATTCTTTCTTGGGCCATTTAATAAGTTGAATAAGAACAGTGAGCTCTTTCTCTACCCACAGACCCTCAGATGCACAAGAAAGCAAGTGCCGGAGGCTTGTTGGAATTGTATTTATAAAAAAAAAAATCAGTGTGAGGGCCCTCAAATGTCTATGAAATCCAAGAACTTGTTATGTGGGAAGGCCCCCAACTGTCCACAAAATCCAAGAAGTTGTTACGTGGGAGGGCCCCCAACTGTCCACCAAGTCCAAGAAGTTGCTATGACACTTTCTCAATATTGAGAAACATCCCACACGGAATGAACGAAACACAGAACGATGTCAAGAACTATTGCTCACTTCGAAACGCCAATTTGCAGAATACATTTGGCAACATATCTCCTTTAGGTTTTTAAACTCTTACACTCAAAAACCAAGAGCCATAAAGGTCCCTCTGATGTGATTGAGAAAGCAGTGGGGTATCTGACAATGTCGGTAGAGTAAGATATCATCAAGAATGAATCACACATACCTTAAGCATTTTATTTGAAGTTAATGTACATTTATTTACCAACTTCTTGATGCTAAGCCAAAGCCTATTTTTAAGTCTGGGCCGACTGATTAGCGCCCTAGATCATCTTTCATGTGTAAGCCACATTCATGGGGCATTGTGTAAGAGTTCTAGTTTAATTTTCTTTAAAGCAGAATTACTTGACTATAGATAACAATTGTTTACTCTTATAACCCAGGCTGGCCTCGAACTCATTACATAGACAAAGATGACCTTAAACTCACGATGGCACATATGACTGGATCTTCTATTACAACATGTGAAAGCTGAATAATCGGCCTAGGTTTAAAAACCTCTCTAGATACCAGTCTTAGTTACAGTTTTCCTCACTGTGACCAAAACACCCAAAAGAAAAAGCCTAAAGGGGCTGGGCATGGTGACCCACACCTTTAATCACAGCACCCAGATTTCAGACTATCACAGTGGGGAACACAGGGTAAAGTGGTTCTGTCTGGGGCAGCAGTAACACATGGCAGAGGCTGTTCACACAGTGCAAACCAGGAAGCAGTGTGCTCAGGGTGGAACCAGAGCTGAATAAAACCTTCAAAGGCCCTAGTGACCCACTTCCGTCAGCCAGACCCCACCTCAATGGCTCTATAACCCTCCAAGTAGTGACACAAACTGGGGATCAAGTATTCAAAACATGTCTGGAGGAGGGGCATTTGAGCCTGAAAGCATAACAGCACTGATTCCTAATCCTAGACATGGGGCATAGTAACAGCATTCACAGGGACCAGGGGGTGTTTCTTAATGGGACAACACATATTTAACATGTAGAAGGCTGTAACAAGAATTTTAAAAGGTATTCTAATAAAAAACCTAGAGCCAGATATTGGGGTGAAAGCTAAAAGATCAGAGAAACAGAACAAGCCAGCCACGTTCTTACCTCTACAAAATCCTCAGCCTAAAGAGAGACTTCCTATTTACTCACGCCTTATATACCTTTCTGTGCCCTGACATCTTACTTCCTGGGATTAAAGGCATCTATGCTTCCCAAGCAAAGGCGTGAGATCTCAAGTGCTGGCATTAAAGGTGTGTGCCACCACTGCCTGGCTCTGTTTCTCTCTTGTAGCCCAGTGTGGCCTTGTACTCACAAAATTCGTGTTACAGAGGTTTTGGTTCTAATTCCTGGTCCAAAAATATGGTGTGGGGTGGTGGTAGTGGTGGTGGTGGTGGTGGTGGTGGTGGTGTGTGTGTTTACAGAGTGTGTGGTGTGTGTATGGGGGGATGTGGGTGGTGTGCAGTGGTGTGTGTGTGTGTGTGTGTGTGTGTGTGTGTGTGTGTGTGTGTACATGTGCGTGCAGATCTACAGGCATGTCATGCCCACAAGTGGCTGAGAGAAGAAAGATGGTGTACACATGCAATGCATGATGTGTCGTAAGGCTGATCTACTATGGAATTAACTTTGTTACCACAGGACAGTGGGAAGACAAAGCAGCAGTCGTGAGCCACCAGAACTCAGTCACCTCCTCTTTCTTCCTCAAGGATGCTCCAACTCCACAGGCTCCAGGGGGAAAGGGCCCTTGCCATACCATCTAAGAACATGAGAAGATGCTGGGCAGTGTGTCTGTAGGCAGTGTCAGAGCGTCCCAGCTTAGCTGGCTAGTTTCTGCTCCCAAGACTCTTGTGAGCTAAAGGGGAAGGGTTGGATCTACATGGGGAAGTATTCACAGAAATGGTGATGATGACACATACAGATGATCAATCTTCAGTTGCGATGTGTCTTTCAATCCTAACACAGTAGCTGATGCCACCCTAATATTTCATCAGCTCAGCCAGGGAAATTCTACATGTGGGGACTGTAGGAGATACTTAAGTGAGCCTTGGGCTCCAGCACCTTTGGCTTTCTCATCTCTGCCTCACGGCATGGAGTAGGTCCACTCTGTTTTCCTACTGGCTTCCTTCTAGTTAAAAAGGAAAGTGGTTTGGGAATTCCAGGCCTCCCATGGGAATTACACCATCGAAACCCTGCAAGCCTCTTAGGAAGAGTCAGGTTCACAGACTAAACTCTGACGCTAGCTCTATGGCAAGACAGAAGGGATTCCGTTGACCAGCTTGGGCCAGTGTGAACTGGCTCCTTCATCTGTGGAGCCCTGCTTCCCTGGGCTCTGTGCTACCTCTCTTTTTTTATTTGTTTTCTGTTTCGTTTTTCCAGAGTTTCTCTGTGTAGCCCTGGCTGCCCTGGAACTCACAGAGATCCTCCTGCTTCTGCCTCCCAAGTGCTGGGATCAAAAACTTGAGCCACTACCGCCCAACTCATGCTGTGTTTCTTTATATAGATTGTCACATTGATCACCAAAAGCCTATGGGCTGAGAGAGGTGTTACTGAGTGTCTTTTCTTTATGACTGAGGAAACTCTGACCCAGAGAGGTTAAACAACTTTACTAAGCCTGGCTTTATACCATTTATCCAGAGTCAGCCAAGGCATCAGTCCTAGGGAGGGTCCTGACATGCTGAGCAGACTCTGAGGGGCTTGAGCTGGTCCCTGAGCAAAGGAAGCATGAGACCAATGGGGTTCCGAGGAGGGGATCATGGAGTAGCAGAAATGACAACATTGGGAACAGACTAAGTTTTCTACGGATGGCTATTACAGAGGTGAGGCATTGTCCCCAAAGGCTTGATGATGATGCTATTTTGGAAGGTTCTGGAAACTTTAGGAACCGAGGAAGTCACTGGGAGGCATGGTCCCTTTTTGCTTCCTGTGTGCCATGAGGTAGGTCAATAGCCCCCTGTTCCAAAGGCTCCCATCACCCTGTCGTTCTCCTGGCCAACCATGAGCCAAAATGAATCTTCCCCTTTTAAGTTATTCCATCTATTTGTTCCCACAGAAACACTAAGTCCAGAGGCGAGTTAAGACATCAGCGGAGTGAATCAGCGGCCCGGGGAAGAAAAGAAAGAGCAAAATGGGTGGAGGATTGGATCCCGGGGAGCAATAAAAGTTGAGCCAAATCCCAGAGAAGTGGGGAATACAGGGAAAGCAGAGCCACGGATGCTCTAAGATGACACTTTCAGGAAGGGTCCTCTGGCTCCTTTCCCTTGACAGTTCCAGAAATGAGAGAGGACTGCTACAGGCTTCCCAAGAACACAATAAAGGCGCTCTTTACTGTCGCCCCCCCCCACCTGGGTGGGACGGTGGAGCCACAGTGAGCACCTACAGCGTTACTTGGATTCCCCTCATACCCTGAGCCTGTGTTCAGTCCCTTTAATGACTCCCATGGCCTTGACAGGTGTGTGCAGGCAAACAGGGGATGGTGGAGATGCTCACTTGAAGATCTTGCCTTTCTTGAAGACTTTGCCACATGATGGAAGGTGTTTTCCCAAGAGAAGTGCTCTAGAACCCGGGCCTGGGGCTCCTTGCTGCCAGGATCCAGTTTCTGCATGTCTGAGACTCATCTACCTGCCAGTCTGGACTCCACTCGCAAGGAGGTGTGTGTAGCAGGAATCTTAAAAGTTCTTATTAATAAAATCAAACCTGAGCCAGGTATTGGGGTGAACACTGGAAGATTAGAGAGACAGAACAAGCCACAGCTAACCTCACCTGGCCAACTTCTCAGCTGGTCTTGTTTCCTTAGACTGGAAGCTTCTGTGTCCTCATCCCAATGGCTCTCAGCTGAACTGCTGCTCGAAAGCCTGAAGCTTAACCAGCTAAAAGCTTCTAGTTTCTGGTCCTCATGCCTTATATACCTTTCTGCTTTCTACCATCACTCCCTGGGATTAAAGGCTTGCTTTCTGAGATTAAAGGTGTGAGTCACCATGCTTGGCTGTATCCTTGAACACATGGATTTCTGCCTCTGGAATGCTAGGATTAAAGGCGTGTACTACCACTGCCTATCCTAAGTATCTAGTGGCTTTTCTGTTCTCTGACCCCAGATAAGTTTATCCCAGGGCTCACACTGTTGTGAACAGAACTTCCTCTGCACAGTCCAGAGATGGGCCCCATGTCCACTGATCCACCCTAAGACCCGAACCCCTTCCTTGCCCCACCCTCAAGAGATCAGTTATTTCCCCAGTTATCTGGGATCTTTCTTACCAGAAAGACAAGCCTCCTGCTTCAGAAGACTCCCAAAATGAAGCTGCTGTTATTGGTTCCGAAAGGAACACTGGCAAAGGTATTATTCCCCAATAGCTAGAACATTCTTGGGAAGAGATAAAGGGAGAATATTTAGTTTCTGGATGAGAGTGTAAATGGGCATTTCCTGTCCTGACTGCCTGGTCCCAAATAACCACTCAGGCTTAATATTACTTATAAATGCACAGCCGATAGCTCAGGCTTGTTACTAGCTAACTCATATGTTTAAATTAACCCTTATTTCTATTTATGCTTTGCCACATGGTGGTACCTTTATTAGCATGGCACGTTCATGTCCTGCTCTCTCTGCATCTAGCTGACAACTCCTGACTCTGCTCTTCTCCTTCCCATCATCTTTAGTGTGGGTGCCCCACCTATACTTCCTACCTGGCTACTGGCCAATCAGAATTTTATTAAACCAATTTGACAAGTCTTTACAGTGTACAAGAGGATTATTCCACAGCATGGGAGTCACCCACTTGATCTCTTTTCCCCTTCCAGAACCCGTCTCCCTCGTCTTGCCTGTGATGAGGGTACCACTCATGAAGGTCTAGATGGGTGAGTTTTTCAGAAAAGTGGCACTCTGCACACCACAGGGACCAGCCATCCTTATCAAAGTGATCTCCAAATATGCAGCATCCACAGAGATGGTGTGGTGGTTTGAATAGAAACGGCCCCCATAGACTCATGTGTTTAAATGCTTGGCCCATAGGGAGTGGCACTATCAGGAGGTGTGGCCTTGTTGGAGGAAGGATGTCACTGTGGGGGTGGGCTTTGAGGCCTCCGATGCTCAAGCTAGGCTTAGTGTGGCATTCACTTCTGCTGCCTGTGGATCCAGATGTGGAACTATCAGTTCCTTCTCTAGCATCTTGTCTAACTGTGCACTGCCATGCTTCCCACCGTGACGATAATGGACTAAACATGAACTGTAAGCCAGAGCCAATGAAATGTTTCCCTTAATAAGAGTTGCCATGGTCGATCTACTCACAGTGACTGACAGCTGACATGGATCTACTCACAGTGACTGACAGCTGACATGGATCTGCTCACAGTGACTGACAGCTGACATGAGGATCTGCTCACAGTGACTGACAGCTGACATGGATCTGCCCACAGTGACGGACAGCTGACATGGAGGATCTGCTCACAGTGACTGAGAGCTGACATGGATCTGCTCACAGTGACTGAAAGCTGACATGGAGGATCTGCTCACAGTGACTGACAGCTGACATGAGGATCTGCTCACAGTGACAACTGACTTAAAGCCCCAGAAGATTATACAGTTGAGAAATACGATGAAAACCTGTATGTTTCGGTCCCCTATCTGGAACTCTTTAAGTCTGCTTTACTGGGAGGGGATGTTGGAAGTGTAATACTTAAGGAGACTCTCACATGAAGGTGTTAGGTTTCTTTTTCGTTTGTTTTGTTTTGTTTTTTGTTTTTGTTTTTGTTTTTTGAGACAGGGTTTCTCTGTGTAGCTCTGGCTGTCCTGGATCTCACTCTGTAGACCAGGCCTTGAACTCACAGAGATCTGCCTGCTTCTGTCCCGCTCCCTGAATGTTGGGATTAAAGGTGTGTGCTACCACCATAAAAAAAAAAAAAAAAAAAAGAGTTGCCATGGTCATGGTGTCTCTTCACAGCAATGAAATCCTAACCAAGACAGAAGACACCCCCACTGGAACACCCCTTTCTCATCTTTCTGCTCAGCCTGGGTTCCTGCTCTTCCTTCTAATGGGGTATCCTTTTTAGACAGGCTTGCTGCAAACTTTTTAGCATCAAGCTGCAAACTTCATGGCATTTTCTCACTGTTTTCACTTCCCCCAAGACAGCCCTATACTGGAGCTGGTGCAGATAGATGAGGAACCAGAAGTTGAAATTGGGAAACCCTAGTGAAAAGAAAGTTGTACAGGGACTGGAGCGATGGCTAAGTGGTTAAGAGTGTTGGCTGCTTTTGTTGAGGACCTGAGTTGATTCCCAGCACCTCCATCAAGCAGATTGGCAAGCAGGGACTCAATATCTTTTTCTGGCTTTCAGGGGCACACACACATTTACATGGACACACCCAAGCACATACATATGATTAAAAAACAAAAATAAAATTTAAAAATAAGAAAGTTCCAGGCCGGGCGGTGGTGGCGCATGCCTTTAATCCCAGCACTCGGGAGGCAGAGGCAGGTGGATCTCTGTGAGTTTGAGGCCAGCCTGGTCTACAGAACGAGATCCAGGAAAGGCACAAAGCTACACAGAGAAACCCTGTCTCGAAAAAAAACAAATAATAATAATAATAATAATTAATAATAAGAAGAAGAGGTTCCAAGACTTGTTTATAGAGCTGTAACAGGGTGGAGATGGTATAGTATCAGACAGAGTCATCCTCTGCCTACCAAATAAGTCCTTGTCATCAAGTAAGCATCCACCCAGTAGCCCCAGGATTCCCTGCACTTCCTCCTTTGCTTTGCCAGTAGCCTGTTTGTTGTGGTCCATGATGCCCAAGATGGGGAACACCAGAGAACTGTGTCATATCAACAAAGCTCACCCACAGCATCAACTGAGCTGTGCCCACGGCTCCTCATTCTCATTCACACAATAGGCCATGGCACCACCACTCTCAAAGACACAAAATCTAGCATCATCCTTAAATGCTGGAACTCTGCCAACAGGGAATTTGTGGAAAACTTTAGGGGTGAAGTTGATTTGGTCAAAGTGTAAGTGGGGTGTTGGGGAAAGCATGCAGACCTGAGCCCCACTAGACTTGTACTCAGCAGCAAGGAGGTCCTTGAAGACCCTCTAGTTTTCAGAGTATACATCCCAGCTGCCATGGAGACTGTGCAGGGAAAGGCGTGAAGCCCCAGGGGCTCTGGGAGTTAGTTTTTAGCTCAGCAGTTAGAAGTACCTGCTGCTCTTCCAGAAGACCTGAGCTCAGTTCCCAGCACCCATTAGTTTCCAGTATCCATGTAGGGTGGCTCACAACTGCCTGTAACTCCAGCTCCAGGGGATCTGACATCTTCTCCTAGATCCTTGTGCACATGAACACATGTGGCATGCACTACTTACATGCACACACTCGTAAATAAAAAATAAATCCTAAAGAATGTCAGTGTGACTAAAATTAGGGCTCTCTCTTTCTCTCTCTCTCTCCCTCCCTCCCTTCCTCACTCCCTCCCTCCCTCCCTCTCCCCTCACTTTTCCTCCTCCTAGTAAAATGCACAAAATAAAAAAATCCAGTATCTTTTTCATGGATAAAATCTGGACAAAGATAATGGTCTTCGGCTAAGCAGGAGAGTGACTCAGCTAAGTCCCACCAAGCTAAGTATGGGACCCATCCTGCTCATCCACAAAAGCAGAGATTTGAATAAGATCATTTCAGTTTCTGTCCAGTCCTGAGATTCTGTGTCTCCTCTTCTAACCAATGCCACAGTAGTTCTCTTCACAGAAAAATGTAATTGTATCTTAGGAAAATGTCCATAGCGCCAGTGTAAGATGAAAATGGAAAGCAAGAAAAGATACAAGAGTTAGCTTCAAGCACATGAAACCCATCTGGTCATATGAAAGTTGGATTATATAGTGTAAGTTCGAGAGAATAGAATAAAACCAAGGAATAAAATTAACAGGCAAGATTTTTTTGCATTTTTGTGCAATACACAAAAATGTTTTTCCATCTAATGTGTAGCTTTTTGTTCCTGTGCATATATGTTTACAATTGCTATGTCTTCCAAGAGCATTTACCTTTCTATCATTGTAAAATGTTCTTTCTTATAGGAAAGTCTATTTTGTCTGGCGTGAATATAGTCGCTCCAGCTCTTCTCTGTTTGTATGTGTATGTTTTTACATCTTTTAACCTTTTTTAAAAAATGATGCTGGGAATTGATCCCACAGTCTCATGAATACATTCTAGCACTGCTGAGCTACATTCCCAGTCTCCAATTTTTTATTCTAAACTTAATTTTCTTTGCATCTAAAGCATGCCATATATGGAGCATGTTTTCTTTATTTATCTGTTTTCTTTTGACGAGTATTTAGTCCATTTACAGTTAATGTAATTATTACTAAGGCAGGATTTATGCTTGCCTTTTGTCCTATCATTCTTACAAATATTGAGATTTTTTTCTTCTCCCCCACCAGTGTTTTATGTTTAACAGATATTATATGGAATTTGAATTATTTTATTGTTTAATTTTGTGGATATATTTTTAATTGTTTTCTTACTGAATATTCTTGGTATTACAATGAAGATCCTTCTAGATTATAGTGTGAAGTGATTCCAGCTTAACATTAGCATTTAAGAACTTTACACCAGTGCAACATGGTTCCTGTCTCCTCTGTGCTGTTAGTATACAAATTACATCTTTATACACTATACCATCAATGACATTTAATAAATATTAATTTTAAATAATAAGAAAAAGTTACATAAAAGAAAAAATCTACATATATATTTTACTTTTCAATACTTACATAGTTACATCTTGGTACTTTTATTTATGTGTGTGGATTTGAGTGACTGACTAGTGTCCTTTCATTAAAGACATAAGAGTTCTCAATATTCTCCCCCTTCCCACCTTCCCACCTTCCCACCTTCCTGTGCTAGACATTTAACACAGCACTTCCTTGTGTGCCAACTACGTATAGTATCATTGATCCACGCTTCCAGTTTCCAGTCAGTATTTTATGTAGGGAGATCTGCTAGCAACAAAAAATAGAATCTGTCGGTTTTTGTTTATCTGAAAACACCTTACTGTCTCCTTTACTCTTTATTTGTACATGTGTTTGTGTGTGGTGTGTGAGTTCAGGCACATGAGGGCACAGTTGTGTGAGCAAGTGTCTGTTTGTGTGTACGTGTGTGGAGACCAGAAATTGCTGTCCCATGTCTTCCTTGATCTCTCCCCACCTTCTATGCTGAAGTAGGATCTCTGACTCGGTACCCCTGCCCACCCCCTCACCTCACCCCCATACCAGGGTAGTGTTGGTACTGTGCATTTCCTTAATCGACTTTCCTCTACTGATTGGGTGAAGTCTAGGTTCTTGACCATCTACTCTACTCCGAAGTTCGTCTGCTTTCTTTGTGTGCAGGTAATGCTCAGACGGGCCATTCTTTAAATAGTCTGAGCCAATATGTCTCCCAGCTTTTGCCGAGGGACTTTATGTGTCTGTTGCAGCAGGCCTTTAGCGATCTGGTACGCTGTCTAAGGTCCTGGCTTCACTGTCATGTGTCCTCCGCTGAAAAGGTGAGTGCCTTCTCAAGCTTTGCCACGGCATATACGGAACCGGAACCGTGCCTGATGACCTGAATTTGATCCCAGGACACATACAACGGAAGGTGAGAACCAACTCCCACAAGTTTCCTCTGACATACACACAAATACCTTGGCATGCACTCCCCCAATACATGCACACAACAAATGTAAAATATTGTGTAATGAATAAATGTAAAAACAAATAAATAAAATAAAATGTTTAATCTAAACTATAGCAGCTCACCCTGCAGATTTGCTTTTTAATAATAATAATAATAAAGTCTCCCTTTATATCCTTTGTATCAGTCCTAATTGGTGTCACCTGGGCAGTTGAAATTTTAGCATCAGCCAATGACTATTTTGGACAAATGCATTGGTCCAGGGCTGCTTGCAGAGAACACGAGCTGAATGAGACCAAATAACGAAAGACTCTAGAATGGGGAGCTCTTCCGGAGAACTGCCAGACAAAGTCAGTGGCTTTAAAAAAGTTTGGAGAGGGGACAGGACAAAGGCAAACCCACACAGAGAGACGACAGTCACGGGCAGTGGGGGAAACACCATGAAAGCAGAAGTGAGCAGCGAGAAGCAGGCACGGTCAACCAGGGAGGGTGACTCATTGGTAGAACAGATGCAGGAAGAAAGGAGAGAGATGAGAAAACTGTGGCAACACTGGTTAAATAAAGATGGCCTCCGTGAAGCCTGAACTTCCGAGTTTTCAGGAGAAGGTGGGCTGCCCTGCCTGCTCTGGTGCTGCTGGGAGGAAAGACGGGTGAGAGCCAGGGCCAGACATCTGCTGGAGCTGGCCTCCTAAGGGCTAGTGCTTGCTTGGTTTGAATTGTTTGCACACAACCTATGTAATTCTTCTAAAAAAAAAAAAAGTTGCTTCTTTGCCTTACATGCTGCAAAACAGATCCCTCTCTAAAAGCGTCAATACCATAGAAACATTAGTGAAATGTGATGGTATCATCAAATACCATGATTTCTGTGAATCATGAGTTTAATATGTTACTCCCCCCAAAAAATTTCATTAAAATAAATATCGTGTCATTAAAATACAAAACGTTTTTCCACAAACTACTCATCTTGCTTCTGAGAACACTGGAGTAGATGTGTAAGGTTCTCTGTACTTCTAGAATGGCATGGGGGGGGGTTCCCATCCCTTCTACTAAAGATAGGGGGCATCCCTCGGTACCTGTCAGTGAAGAGTGTATGCTCAAGACTCTGTAAGGACTAGTCTGAAGTTAAACCATGTGGACAGTGGCCACTGGAACTCCCTCCATAGACCAGGTTGGCCTCAAACTCAGAGATCTGTCTACCTGCCTCTGCCTCCTGAGTGCTGAGATTAAAGGCGCGTGCCACCACCGCCCAGCAGAAGTATGACCTTTATTTTAAGCTTTAAAACAAATGTATATATTTTTTCCCCAACATAATATTTTTATTAATTATTTGGGAATTTCGTACAATGCACCCGTATCTCACTTGCTTCCCATTCACCGAGGTCCACCCTCCACTCCTGTGCCTCCCTCTCTCTGCCGCCCCCCCCCCCCAAATAAAAAAACACCAAGTCCAATTTGTGGTACCCATATTCTCACTGGAGCGTGGTCAAAGTCCCAGTGGCCAGCTCCTTAAAGAAAACAGAGTCCCTCCCCAATCCCACCCCCACCAGAAGCCGTCGACTGTGAAGAGCTACACTTCAGCATCTTTCTCAATTTCTAAGGACCCTCTTCAGTGGCTTCCTGTTTGGATTGCTTCTTTGGAGGAGAGGTGTTGTCACAGAAGCCATCCATGTCTCTTTTCCTCGGTTATGTATGCAGTCGTCGATACCACTACAAAAGAAGCTTCATTGCCCATACCAGTCAGTAGCAGCACTGATCACGGGCTCCCACATCAACAGGGATGGATCACAGACATCATCAGCATGGCCTCCAGAGGCAGCATGGATCACAGACATCAGTATGGACCCAGGACACCAACATGGCCTCCAGCCGCAGCACAGACCACAGAAGTCTTTCAGAGAGACTTAATCCAGAAAATGAACCATTCCATATCTCAGATATCTTGTGGCTCAGAGTCAGGATAATCTTGCTGTTGGGCATCGTGTTTGGGGGCAGGGCCTGCACAAGCTTCAGGCTGCTGCACTCAGGTACCGGCCGGCCATCCTGCCAGCACCCTGGGTATGACCATTTTGCTCTCAGTTTAGGTATCACTGTGGCCCCTCCTCCCCCAAGCAGGGTGAGCAGAGAGAGTGGCAGCGGCAGCACTGCCTTAGTGCATGGGGACAGAGGAGGGGGGCCCAATGGTGACCCAGGCCTCCTGGCAGGCCAGGACCGGTCCTACTTACCAATGACATGCTCCTTTGTCGGCCACAGCAGCATTCCCATAACTGCATCCTCCTAGCTCAGCTTCTCTCTGCCGAGCATGCTGCTCCATCTCTTTTTTTCCCCCCCAATTCCATGAACCCACTTTTTAAAAGCATCTTCCTGTAAGACCTGCCTTATTTTAGTTGTTCTGGAGCACTGCAGCACTCTGCAGCCTCACCCTCCTCCACGGCGGCTCCCTGCTAAGCCTCCATCGGAAGTATGGCTCTTAACAGGCCCCCAGTTCTGTTCCCTGGGGCAGCTGAACACAGATGATGGAAGACGGACGCATAGTTGAGTTTAACCCGTTTATAATGAACAAGTAGGTGCGATCTTAGGTTTCATTTACGAAACCAGCCCGGACAAAATGGCAGAATCATTACTCTCTTCATAGTCGTGTATTCAGTGGTACTGGAGGCTGAGTTGCTCAAGGAACCCAGGGCCAGGGAGGCAAAGACGGCAGCTCATGTTTTTCTACCATTGCCTTCACAGTCTGTGGGTTCCAAGCATTGTCCCAGCTTCCTCCTTTTCACCAGCTACACATTAGGAAGGGTACACGCTAAGACGACACCAGGGAAGACTCAGAATGCGGAGGAGGGCAGCCTTAGGGCAAGGGGCTGATGTCCACAGAAAGAAAAGAGGAGGGCTTGAAGGGTCTGCACCCACAGGGGAATGTCTTGTTCTGCCATGTTTTCATGACGAAAGGCGCATCTGGGGATAAGAACTGTCAGGAGGAGCCTGTGGGATGATGATGCAGTGAGTGAAGATGCTGTCTGCCAAGTCAGTCTCCAGGGCTCACGTGGCGGAAGGAGAGAGCTGACGCCCACAAGTTGTTCTTGGATCTCCACTCATGTGCCACGGCAAGTGCATGCAGACACACACGCTCACACGGGCACACACTAAATAAATAAATAAGTCGGGTGTGGCGGCACGTCCTTAGTTCCAGCACTCGGGAGGCAGAGACAGGCAGATCTCTGTGAGATCGAGGCCAGCCTGGTCTACAGAGCAAGATCCAGGAAAGGCTCCAAAGCTACAGAGAGAAACCCTGTCTCAAAAAACCAAACCAAACCAAACCAAAGCAAAACAAAAAAACCAAAAGCAAAAAGCAAAAACAAAAAATCATTTTTCTCAATTGTCAGTAAGTTGGAGGTTTCTATCTCTGGATAGCTGTGTGACCTTTAGTGAGTCACTCCCTGTTGGAATTCATGGCCATTGGCCACTCCCCCAGCTACATGCACTTGCAAAAACCATTAGTCATCTCAGGGCCTTACATTCTACGTAATCCGTGCGCTTTGTGATTGAGTATTTGCGCACAGTGTGATCACGCAATCCATGTGCATTTGTGGCATAGCTCCGTAAGCCCATGTGCGCATGTGCAGGGGAAATCTATAAAAAGCGAGTCAGAGTCTCCTCCCCCTTTCTTCTTCTTCCCCCTTTTTCTTCTTCCCCCTTCTCCTTCTTCCTCTCTCTCTGCACATGTCTTTCAAACAGGCCTGATCACATCCTTTCCTGTCCCTCCCTCCTCCTAAAAAAACTCTCATAGTGGGTTTTGTTGTGCCTTGTGACTTTTCCTCTAAGGGTCAGCGCCGCCGCATGAAACCAACATTCCCCTGCCTCAGTGTCTGAATGTTACACTGTTCTTGGGAAGAGGCTACAAAGCAAGGAGCTGGGGGCTCATCATGCAGTAAGCAGATGCACACTCACATTCTAACTCTGGCTTTGTAGGAAGTGTCACTGGGAGGCTCAGGCCACTTGGCCAGGGCCACCACCAGACCTGCTGTGGAGCCTTGGCTGCTGCTGCCATTCACCCTGCTCACCCTGCTCGGAAGAGGAGAGCATGGGGCCATGGCACTGCCTGCATGATCGTGCCCAGGGCACTAAGAGCAGGGTGGGGTTCAGCAGCCTGGAGCTTGAACAGGTACTATCCCTCCCCCTGAACATGCTATCCAACCACATGATCAAGTTGGTCCCAAGTTGCACAGAGCTGTAGCTTGGGTGAGATCTAAGGCTCCTGAGGCTGAGGCCCTTTAATGACTGAAGTCTTTGTCCCTACATGGGTGTTACTAGGAGAATTCAGACCAGAAGGATGTTCTTAGATTATTAGGGGCACATCCTCAAAAGAGATTGTGAGGTTCATATTCATATCCTCACATCCCCCCCCCCCCCCCCCCCCCCCCCCCCCCCCCTCTTGCCCTATGGCAGTGTAAGCCCTTCCACACACACTAGGCTCCCGAGGCCATGTTGCCACTAGCAAAGGCAATTCCAATGGGGCTACCTAATCTGGGACTCTGAATGTCCAAAACCACGCGCTGAACAGCCCCTTCTCTACGTTCAAAGCAAGCTGCCTCTAGCATTCCGTTACAGTAATGAAGACCTAATTGACTACAGTGGCAGATGGGGAATTAGCTGACCTCTCCTGAAACCTGGGCCAACACTCTTTCCATGATTCCGTGAACTCAAAGAAATTGTATGGAGAACTGTCTAGAAACTATACCAAATGCAATGATTTATCTATCACATGTCTCTCTTTTTTAATAGCCACACTTGGAATGGGACATGGCAACACATAATTTCGTAATTCTAGGGACGGGTATCTTCTTGGCTTTCACTAGAGTGCAAAAAACCCAAACAAATGGAGTTTCTGATACAGTCAAAAATTCAAAATGAATGAGAAAAAAAAATGGGAACCAGCAGTTTCCACTGCACGCTGCTAGGTACTAAGGTCTGTCAGAAAGCAAGAAGGAGCCGGTCTAAAATTGTGACTTGGGGTGGGGTGGGAGCACAAATCTGTCCATTCTTTTGTCACCAATGGACCTGATGCTGTGTGAGTTCCATGCAGTTCAAAATGAGCCTCATTTAAAGAGGCTCACAAGGGTTATGAACTGCCCAACACTTCATCACCTGGAAGAGGATTGTTAGTTCAGAACCCACTTCAAACCAGGCGTGTGTGCTCTGACAGGTTCTGTCCGAATTAGCCACGATTTCCTTAAACATCTTGGAGTATCATATATTCCATACATTCCCATATTCCATATGTCTTTAAGCTTTGATTTTATTCTAGTGGCTGGGGGCAAGATGGACACCATTGTCCATCGTCCATCAGCTGACAACAGGTGAAAATGAATTAAAATAGCCCAGATGCCAAATGAGGTAAATGTCTTCTAATTAGCAAGGGAGTGAGAACATTACTACCATTTAATATCTTTATATAAAAGATAGAATATACAAAAGATGTTGTGTGTATTAGAATCCTGTTTTGACAATGATGATAAGAAAGCCAAGGGCCCTCCCAGAGATGCGGAACTGAAGAGGAACTTAGAGACCAGTTATTATGGTCCACTGATTCTGTGGATGACGGGACTCAGTCTTTTGGGATTACAGACACCAACCCTGGTCACAGTACTAGTCAAGGGCATACCAGGGACAAGAATAGGAGACCTCTGGCTTCCAGGCTAGCATGATTTTATTTGCAACGACAAGGTGCCAACGACAAGGAGCGAATTCTGGTTGCATACAAGCTACTAAGACTATCTACAGGGCTAGGGAGATGGCTCAGTGGTTAAGAGCACTGGTTGCTCTTCCAGAGGACCCGAGTTCAATTCCCTGCACCTACATGACAGCTTATACAACTGTCTGTAACTCTGGTTTCAGGGGCCCTGACATCCTCAGACAGACAGACATGCAGGCAAAACACCAATGCATGCCGGGCGGTGGTGGTGTACGTCTTTAATTCCAGCACTCAGGAGGCAGAGCCAAGTGGATCTCTGTGGGTTTGAGGCCAGCCTGGGCTACAGAGTGAGTTCCAGGAAAGGCGCCAAAGCTACACAGAGAAACCCTGTCTCGAAAAACAAAAACAAACAAACAAACAAACAAACACAAACAAAACCAAAACCACCAATGCACATGAAATAAAAATAAATAAACTTTTGAAAAGACTGTCTACTGTAGATTTGGCTGTGTCAGGATAAGCTACTTTAACTTCAAATCATGCCCCCCCCAAAGAACTGACACACTGATCCCTGTTCTGTCAGCTGCCAAGAGAAGCAGATCCTCTGAGACACACAGCCACTCACAGAAACGGATGCTCACAGAACGAGGGGCCAAGGACAGAGATCTATCTTGAACTAGTTTCAAAGGACTCAGACAACCAACTAGTTTCCAGTCTCCCATTCTGGTCCCGGCTGTCCCCCGAATAGATTACAAATTAAGAGTATAGCTAAGAACAGGTTTCCAGAGTGGAATTTTTTAAAACTCTGTGTAACCCAGGCAATAGATACTGGACACAGTCTGAAGAGAAGATGCTACATCTCCCTGCTATGAGCTACTCAGGTCCGCACAGTATCTCATTCTAAGCCCTTTGACCTACAGTTTCATTCTTTTTTATTTGTATTTATTTAGGGTCTCATGCATCTCACATTGGCCTGAAACTCCCTATGTAACCAGGAATAACCATGAACTCCTGGTCCTCCTTCCTATACCTCCCAAGTGCTAGGATTACAGGCATGTACCCTTATGCCTAATTCTACTGGGTGTTGGGGATCGAACCCAGGGTTCCTGTATGTCAGAAAAACACTCCAGGAAACAGAGCTACCTCCCACCCAGATTTTTATTATTTTAGAATGCCAATCATTTATCTCACATATTAATTCTTCCCCACACTTAAGCACTAGAGAAGGTGCCTCTTGGGATCAGGAGCTCATGAATCCATTCTTTTCCCTTCATATCTCCCAGCACATTTATTGTCTAGCAGCTGTATGCCTGTTTAGTCACCGAGTTCAGCTTTTGGAAGGACGCAATCGTAAGCAAATAAATGAAGTGCAAAAGCCAGATGCATGGAAATCGCAGCACAGTCTACTCGTCCATTAAAACCACTTAAGTTTTACCTTACAAATCCAAACCATGCCCCTGACATGCCCTGCTGTATCTACACATAGCTGTCGATGCTATCAGTTCAGCATACACGCAATCCCTCAGCATGAATAACCCTGACGGATGCTATATAGAGTTTCAACAGCAAACTCCTGAACACGGAGGCATATTTGATGACTGCCCAAAAACCTCAGGAGGTCCAGCCTTAAGAAGATCTCATCTAATCTATGGTTCAGCACAATGGGTGCCTAAAACTGAGTTTTCAGCTGAGTGAAAAACAGTCTGCAGTCTTTAGTGACTGGAGGGGAGGTATGACTCTGGTTTCTCAAGGTAAGTATGGTTTTCATTTCAACTAGCAAATTTCATGAGCATTTCATTCCCGACTCACTCAGAGCATTTGCTAGATGACATAAAATCGCTGGTAATGACACTGCAAAGAGTGATTATGTGAATGTCTCTTCACCGAAGCAAGTCAGTTGGAGCCTTATTCAGTATGGTGCTAAGGAAATTTTAAATTAAAACACTAGTTTATTTTCAGAAGGGCAGAGGGGGTAAGAAAGCCAGTTCTTCATCAGTTTATCACCAGACAACCAGGATTACATGCCGCATCTGCCAACTAAAGGTCCCCAATCAAATGATGTCATCGAAGCCCCCCACACAGTGGCCTGCAGATTTGATTTCTGATGGAAGCCTCTGCCCTCAAAAAACATTGGTTTGGGTTTGTTTGGTTTTTGTTATTATTATTATTTTTAAACAATGAGGTTTCACGGTCCTGAAACAATTGGTGGCCATGGGATGCTAAGTGTAAGACATTTCACATGAAGCCTCCTGTAAATGAACCCAAACCCTTTGCTTCACAACATCCTTTTTGATACCAGGGTAGGGCTTGGGTCCTGATGCTGGCCTTCCCCCATGGTACCGACAGGCTGCTCTCAAGTAAATGGAAACATATATGGGCATGATGAAGGAACAAGGGTCTGGAAACAAGGCAAAGAAATTTTCTTATTCACTTTAAATTCTGTATGGCTTCTTCCTCCACCCCCCCCCCCCCCCCTTTCATCTAAGTAGTGGGTGACTTAGTTTCAAAAAAATGTGAGAACGGAATGGTTTTAATGTTATGTCCCTGAATAAAAACCTAATCATCTGACCATAATTTTGAAAAAAAGAAGCAAGTGAGGATTCTCAATGCAATACTGAGACTCACTACTGTCCCTCATCCCCATGACTGACAGGAGTGCCACACATGGGGGCCTGGAGAGCACCTCAACAAATTACCAAGAAACATTTGCTTTGCAGCTGATGGGACTACCATGAAGAGTGTGATTTGAGACAGCTGAGAGCAGAAACAACTTCGATTTTTTTTTTTTTTGCTTTAATTTCATCCTCCATAAAAACTCCTCTGCTCCAGAGTTCTTTGTACAGCACACAGACACTCACTGTGTCAAAGGCATGCAAAAGCAGATTCTCAGACTTCAGGCTGAGCAAAGAAGACATACATTCCTCATAGGGATCCAAGCTAGTGTGGGCTGTTTAGCACCCTGACACAAACTGTACTCCTCCAGGACTGTTCTAAAGCACAGCGTCTCCTCCAAAGGTGCACATTTTGAAGAATGTAAAACTTGGAAAAACAACCAGTTTCACAACGCCAAACTCATTCTTTTTCTTTTCTTTTTTGCCAGCAAAACCTTATCAAGAAAATAATTTTAGAAATAAATTTCATCCTGCCTCTAGAAAAAAAGGAGGAAAAAGTTAAGAGCTAAAGAAAAAAAATCATTTCTCCATTTAAAAAAAATGAATTAATTGTGGAAAAGTTGGAGAGTGAATCTGGTATGCTGTGGGATTGTGCATAAATTGTGCTAACAAATGCTAACAGTCCTTACGTTTAATGACTGAAAAAATATGATAGAAAATAGAGAATATTGATGAGAATGTTTTATAAGGCTGCAACTTGGCTGATACATGACTCACCAAAGCAATCAAATCAAAAGTTTTCAACCACACTAAGAAAGTGGGTGTTTTTTAGAGGAGAAAAAAATGTTTGAATTTGAACAAAAGTTAAATGTTTTGAAAACAAATACAATTGACTTCTGCTTTAAAAAAATTCTGGTAGGGGCAGTGTTAAAGCTGTACAGAGGATGCCCACAATTTAAAGTGTCAAATGAAGGTGAAGTAAAATGTAAAGGAAATTTGTCTTTTAGGTTCTTAAAACACTTCCTTCAGCTCTTTTCTTTAAAAATTGTTTAATAATTTATTGCTTTCCTACCTTGTACATAAAAGGGAAATGTTTATCACATCAGTCATCTAAAAGAAGCCATTCTTCAATAAAGGTCCCTCACACTAAGCCTCAAAAGCAATTATTAACATTTTTATTAATTATAATTCCACCCCCTCCCCAGAAGAAACAAAACGAAGCTGTTTGGGTCAGACTAGTAATCATTAAACGAAAAAGAACTAAATAATAAGTTAAAAATAGAGAGAATGTGTTTAAACGGAGCAAGAAAGCATTGCTCATAACCACTCTGTCGTCTTCAAAATAGAAACCTTTCCAAGCTTCGCCTCTGATTCAAACTGAAAACTCCCCTACTTTTGAAACAAATAATTCCACATCAAGTCCATTTCAAAGAGGTCCCTGGCTCCTCCCACAATCCCCTTTACCTCAGTAAAGTTGAAAAAAAAAAAAAAGTCAGAGCCAGGTGGTATTTTTCTCCCCAACACCCCCACTATGGCTCCTTGAATGTGAGCATCAACTCATCCTAATTACTGTGGGTTCAAAAGATAATGACACATTTAGCTGTCGTGTCTCTGAACTGAAAGATTAGAAAGATTTTGCCCAAATTCGGGGGAAATGAAGGTGCGTGGGCTCACCCTGCAGCTTTCAACCCCTGCAGGTCTCTAGAAGGTTCTCCACAAGTACGGATGCCATGTGGGTCTCCAGTGAGTGGGCGGGGAGTGGCCCTGCACTTTCGCTCATCTCTCTGTGCTTCTCACGGGCGTGTTTATAGATAGGTTAGCTGTGGGTGCAGCAAAATCCGTGGGTGAATGTTTCCACGCTTCCGTGTGCCACCGTCCACAGTAACCAATTCAAAGGATGTTTAAATAAATGGAATGTGGAGTGAGGCAGAATGGAATCGGTCGCGCGTGGAAAAATCCCGCGTGTGAAAGTAAACACAGAGCTCTGTTCCCAAAGAGTAGAAAGACACAAGTTCGTCTTCCCGGGTGGAGACAGGCTTAGGAAGCCCCGGGCTGGCAGTTGCCAGCAGCAATCGTGATACTCGGTCGGATCTCAGGGACTAGAAGAACTGGACCGCAAACCAAAGAAACTAGCTTTTTCTGGAGCAAAGATCGGATCTCGATTTCAAAGTAAAAAAAATAAAAATAAAAATAAGTGTGGAAGGTGGTGGGGGAGAGTCTTTGGGAGTGGAGGATGGCTGGGAGCGGAGCAGGGAGCCGAGCTTTGCGGCCGGGGTGCAACTCTGGCCGCCGCACCCAGCGAGTGCTTAAGGACCTGGGACCCTGTCCTCGGCTGGGCGGCCACCGGGCTACCGGCCGCGCCGCCCCCCTCCCCCGCCGTTTCCTCTCGCTCTCCCAGCCCCTTCCCCCACATGTGGGTGACGTCAAAATTCCGCGAAAAAGCCGCGTGGTGGCTCCCCAACCAGAGGCGTGGTTCCGTCGCCCCGCTGTCCCCTCCCGGGGGCGCCCCGGGGAGGAACCAGGACCCCCGACGCCGCCGACCCGACGTGCCCCCCCGCCCCCCCCTAGATCTTACTAGCAAATTCACTTTTAAAAAGCAAATGCGTTTCCAGGGCTATTTTCGGCTGGGTGAGGCGTGTCCTGAAGCTGAATCAGACAGGAAGACGGGGAAGTTTGGGTCTTTAATTTTTTTTTTTCCTTCCAAAGGAGAGGTGCGAGGTGGGTGAGCCAACTGCAGGCGCGGGCTTCTGAACCCACTCTCAGCTCATGTACCGCCACAAGGATCCTACCCGGGTCCACGCAGAAACCCACCCGAGGGTCGCTGGAGTGCACAGGACTGGTGACAGGTCTGCTGTCGGGGAGGGTCGGGGTCTGCTTTCACGGGGGAACCGCTTGGTCTCGGTGTGCGAGCCTCCAGTCCTGGGTCCGTGCACCCTCTTTCCCGGGCTCTCCACTTCCCAACTTTTCCCCCCCCACCCCCCCCTCCCCACCTTCCAACCCCGTTTTTTTTTTTTATGTCTCCCCCCCCCCACTCCTCTTACTGAGCCTTTCCTCGCCCAGTTCTACATGAAGCAACCATCGAGTGATGGAGTTTTGATTGGCTGACCACTCATTTGTCTGTGGAGTAACCCAAACACAGCTCTACTCCTTGGGGGAGTCAGGGAGGAGGCAATGACCCCCATTCCTGGACCAGAATGTCGAGGTAGCAGGATTCGAACCAAGGACTCCCCAGCTTGTGGACGACCGCAGGATCACCTGGCTGGCTGGCATCTGCCAGGTGAGCTTATTAGAATGTGTGCCTAGGTGGCAGGTTCCTGCAGAAATATGCCTATAAACACCCAACACCCTGCTGCACCTTACACCTACAGGCTTTGTACACTTTCCAACCGAAACTGCTACATGCAAGAGGGAGGGGGTGGGGGGCACGTCCTGGAGGGACTAAAAAGTCCAGTAAAACTCGCGTTTGGTTCAGGTTTATCACGGATCCTACCCAGTAAGGGATCTCTCCACCGTCAGGGGTTAAGAAGTGGGAGGAGGAGACCTCTTACTCTTCCTGCACCCCCTCCCAGCAGAGCACACTCACGCTTCTTCTGCACACCCAAGTCCACATTCAAGAAAAATAGGTACATTTGCCCCTACAGCGGTGTGCCCTTTCCCGCGTGTTAGCTGGAGCACTTTTTATACAAACAAACAAAGCCCGCAAAAACAAGAAATTAAGTTTTTTTTTTTTTTTTTTTTAGCACGTGGTCAGAGTGGCGACCGAAAGAGAGAACGCAGTTTCCAGTCCCAACCTCTGAGACACGCTGCCAACCTCCGCACCCTCTCACGCCGCACCCCACGTGCTGGGGACGGATTTGGTGCGAGGTTCACCTTCGGGAACCCTCGGAGGGGGAGGTGGATGGGGCGCTGAAGGAGAGAGCCTCTCAGGCGGGAGGCTCTCTAACTTTCCAGTCTCCAGACGTTGGGGCCTCTGTTCCGAGACCCTCTCCTCCCCTCCTCCGCCGCCCTCCCCGCCGCAGGCCACCTCTCCCACCCCAGGATCCCCTCCCCGCTGGAATTTCACTGCAAAGCCAAGTGTGGGGGAGGGAAGAGGCGAGGGGCCCTCCGCTGGCTCTGGAGACGGGAGGACCCGCCACCCAGACTTTGTCCTCCGGGTGGGCGAGCCCCCGAAGACGACCACCCGCCTCTTCTCCGCCCCCGAGCTCCGGATGCTGTCTTCACTAGAGGGGCAGAGGAGACCCTGCAGGGCTGGCCTTCGAGGGATGTGGAGAGCCTGGATGTCCTCCAAGTCCTCCATCGGGGTAGATGGATACCTCAGTACACCTATGTCGCCCCGTACTTGGCTCCCATGTCCAGGAGCTCTGTCAGATCTGTTCCTCCGAGGTGGCCCTGGGGAAGTTTTTAGTCATTGCTTTGTGAGGTCTTAAAATGTAAATTCACGTATCTGTCCCGGGTGTCACCATAAACCTTCTATTCGGGAAGCCTGTGATTTAAATCAACAAGTGATGGACAGTGTACACTGGCCAAGTGTCATCTTGGGCGCGGGACCGTTTCATTTTGAGTTTGGGTTTTTCAATGAGTTTTTTTTTTTTTTTTTCTTCCCGAAAGCTAATGGCTTCCACTGCAATTAGACATTTTCCTCGCCCGCCCCTTCCCTCCCCTTTCTTTACACACAGTAGATTGGATACTAATTCCCGCTGCCATTGATAAGGTCCGAGGCACCCGGGCCCCTCCGCAACCCCAGCCCGCCCGGGTCCCGGCTCTCTCCGCCCTCCTCGGGCTTCCTTTTGATGTAGCGGGGAAGGCGTCCTACTTAAAAAAAAAAAAAAA